>CACVCL010027651.1:0-139121 GCA_902729485.2 Mus minutoides | reverse complement strand
ACTTTGTAGAGCAGGCTGGCCTCGAACTCAGAAATCCGCCTGCCTCTGCCTCCCAAGTGCTGGGATTAAAGGCGTGTGCCACCACACCAGGCGTAAGACACTATTCTTGCAGGGAACCCACATCAGCTATTTCATAGCCACCTGCAACTCCAGCTCCAGAGAAATCTATCACCCCCTTCTGGCCTCTAAAGAAACCTACATTCAAAGAGCACATACCAATGCACAGACATACACATAATTAATAAAATAAAATCTTTAAAGAATTTCTTTTTTTTTTTTTTCCTTCCCCCTTGTTCCGGTCAACCACGCTCGACCACGCTCGCTCCCGCTAGTTCTGCTCACTCTGGCGCTCCCGGCTGCCCCCGTACAGCCCCGCTTGTTCCAGCCGGCCCAGTTGGCTCTGCTCGCTCCTGACAGCCTCGCTTGCTCCAGTTGGTCTCTCCGGTCCAAGGATTCATTTCTTATTACAGTGTGCAGTATGATGTAGCTGACTTCAGACGCACCAGAGGAGGGCGTCAGATCTTGTTACGGGTGGTTGTAAGCCGCCATGTGGTTGCTGGGATTTGAACTCATCACCTTCAGAAGAGCAGTCGGGTGCTTTAACCTGCTGAGCCATCTCACCAGCCCGAATTTCTTTTTTTTTTTAAGGTTATATTTATTTTATATATATGGTGAGTACACTGTAGCTATCTTCAGACACACCAGAAGAGGGCATCGGATACCGTTACAGATAGTTGTGAGCCACCATGTGATTGCTGGGAATTGAACTCAGGACCTTTGGAAGAGCAGTCAATGCTCTTAACCACTGAGCCATCTCTCCATTTCCCCTTTAAAGAATTTCAATTCAATGCCAGTCCTACTTCCTTTCCTGCCCCTTGTAGCACTTTCCAGCAGGCAGGAATGTACCCTCCCCCCAGCCTGCTTCAGGCTGAAGCAGACCCTGCCACCACTGAGGTGAGGCCACCTATGGTGTATCTCTTCAGCTAGGCTGGCTTCTTTTGTTGTGTCAACTGTTGCTGAGCTTCCTGGAATCCTGATGCCCACTGAGACCTTGAGACAATCCACAGTGTGCAGAGACACCTTGAGACAATCCACAGTGTGCAGCGACTCCGGGCTGGATCCAGGTGCCTACTTGAACCAGCAGGATAACCTAAGAATCTAAGCAAACTTTAAGATGCTTTGAACAGAGTGATTTGTCTTGGTGTCTTTCTCTCTCTCCCCTGTCTAGTCTCTTTCAGCCCCAGCTCGCCTTCCAGGGAACCCGGTTCATTGTTAGGCCGTGGGCAGCTTACACCTAACACAGGAAGGCAGATAGGATACACAGACAGACAGACAGACAGACAGACAGACAGACAGACAGACACTATCTCTTGCATGCTGTTCAGTGTTTCGAGGTAGGAACCATAGCATCTGGTATCTGTTTTGTTCTCTCTTTCATCCCTAGCTCTATAGTGAAGGGCATAAGGAATTAACAAGCTCAGACTCTAGTCCAGATTGCACAATGAGGTACCCCTGAGTGGCTGTTCTTTCTTCATAAGAGTGTGGTTGTGGTGACACCCTTTGAACAGCAAGTACAGATGTGAATCTCCAACAGCTGAACCTGGTCATCTTTTCTTTGTTCTAGTTTAGGTCTCTTAAAATAGGGTCTCACTATGTAACCCCAGCCAGCCTCAATTCACAGTCTTCCATCTCTACCCCTGTGAGTGCTGGGATGCCTGGCAAACTTGGCCACCATTTGGAGACCATACTTGAGACTCCTCTCATAAGACAGGCCAGTCCTCCTAGAACCTTTAAGTTTAAAAAATGTGATGTAGGAATTATAGCTGCCAGGAATTCCAAGGCCCCTTCCTCTTTTGTCTCCAGATGCTGTAGATGGTTTGGAGAGACCAGAAGATAAAACAGAATACTAAGAAAGGAAACAGGGACAAGTTTCTGAGAGCTACATCCACCTGAAATAAGATATATCTGACCCAGCCACACTGGGGTCCCAGAGAAGCTATGGCCCATAACTGGCCCAGGGCTCGAGCTGTCAGTGTAGACTGTGACCACTTCTGGGCGGGCCTCTATTTGAGAAATTCTCTGGGAATCCCATTCTGTGTGCATAGACCTTCTCTGGTTCCCAGGCAACAGGGCTCCCAAAGGGGCTTATCATTATAGAGTCAGAGCTTTCAGGGACACAGGACAACTTTCTGGTGACCCTAAGGTCTGGTGACAGGGGCATATTTATGGAGTGACAGTTAAGGGTGAAGGTGGGTGTTAGAGGCATATTTATGGAGTGACAGTTAAGGGTGAAGGTGGGTGTTAGAGGACATCCAGAGTTTGTCTCACCAGAAACAGGACGGGGGTGGGGAGAGCATAGGTTAGCCCTTGAGATGACGGCTGGCCTGACTTAGCCTCCAGGGAGTGGGAGAAGCCTGACCAAATGCCAGAGACCACTAGTGATTTGCCTTCCTTCATCAGTACAAAGACATCTGATTTTACCACATACTTATGGGAGTTTTAGTCACAAAAACATAAAGGCCACCCAAGTACCCACCAAGATGAATGGACAGGCACAGGTGCCATTCACAATAGAATATCACCCAGCATTTGAAAGAAAGGAACTCTAGTGAGGCATGGTGTCATATGCCTATCTTATATCCCAGTGCTCAGGGGGTGGGGGGAACAGGAGGACTTTAAGTTTCAGGACATCTTGGACAACATAGCCAGATCCAGCCTCAAGAAAAGAGGAAAGAATTCTGACATACGCTTTCACACATGAACCATGAGGATTGTCTTAGTCAGGGTTTCTATTCCTGGACAAAACATCATGACCAAGAAGCAGTTGGGGAGGAAAGGGTTTATTCAGCTTACACTTCCATACTGCTGTTCATCACCAAGGAAGTCAGGACTGGAACTCAAGCAGGTCAGGAAGCAGGAGCTGATGCAGAGGCCATGGAGGGATGTTCTTTACTGGCTTGCTTCCCCTGGCTTGCTCAGCCTGATCTCTTATAGAACCCAAGACTACCAGCCCAGAGATGATCCTACCCACAAGGGGCCTTTCCCCCTTGATCACTAACTAGAAAATGCCTTACAGCTGGATCTCATGGCATTTCCTCAACTGAAGCTCCTTTCTTTGTGATAACTCCAGCTGTGTCAAGTTGACACAAAACTAGCCAGTACAAGGATAATATTAAATGAAACAAGCCAGATACAAAAGAAGAAAGAACATTATTTCACTTGCCTCGGATACATAGAATTGTTGGACCTATAAAGGAAGATGACAGAATGAGTGGTTGCCAGGTCTGCAGGACAAACAAAAGTTCTCACTTGATGAATATTGTCTGGCAGATGTAAGTTCCCATGTGGACAGGGGGCCTGGAGGCTGTGACGATGGCTGCACAGTCGTCTGAGTGTGCTTAATGGCACAATGTGGTCACAGAGCTCAGTACCAAGCCTCTCAACCTGAGTTTGGTCCCCAGAACCCACATAGCAGGAAGAAGGAACAGTCTCCCTGTAGATGTCCTCTGACCTTCATTACGAGCATGCGCACTCTCTCTCTCTCTCTGTCTCTCTCTCTCCCTCTCACTCTCTCTCTGGACTGGTGTTACTCAGTGACCCACTGCCTGTCTAGCCTGTGTGAATCCCTAGGCTTACTCCACAGCAACACACACACACACACACACACACACACACATTCAACCACCAAGAGTACACATTTGGGTGTGTTAGTGGCAGAACCCATCATCAGATGAGATTTCAATCTTTCTCTGTCTGTCTGTCTATCTATCTATCTATCTGTCTGTCTGTCAGTCTTTTTCTGAGACCTGGTTTCTCTGTGTAACCCTGGCTGTCAGGAACTTGCTCTGTAGATGAAAGTGACCTCAAACTTACAGAGATATTGCTACCTCTGCTTCCTGAGTATGTTCTCCACTACCACCTGGCAACTAGCCTTTCTTGAAGGAAGGGATTCCTATTAACCAAAAGCATCACTCTGGACTCATAGTTCTGACAGTCTCGGGTCCCTATCATCAGCCATGTGACTGCATGCAGTTCTCCTGGAGACATCAGCAGTGTGTATATGTGTGAGTGTGTGTGCATGCAAGCTTGCACATGCTGTGTGTGTGTGTGCATGTGTGGTGGTGTGTCACAGCCCCAATCTCTGACCAGCAGAGAGTGGGAATAAACGACACCGACTCCAAAGCAGGTTCAAAGCAGCTGCAGTTACTTCTCTTTATTCGGAGGTTTCTTGCAGCTTCATCAATCGTCAATCCCTCATCGATCAATCATCCTCTGGGACTGCCTACAACTTATACTCTTCCATTCACTCACGTCACCTCACACCACCCAATCATAGACGCATAAGTCCTAGGCAGCATGCAGGATTGGCTGATAGAATGGTATCTCGAGATGTTGCGCTAACCTCTCCAAGTTACACATGCTGCTTTTACTGTGCATGATTGAGACTGAGGTAAACAAGCGAGGTCACAGGGCTTAGCATAAAGCCAGGGCGCCATCTTTGGCCCATGCAGCCGTGCCTGCTCCCCACAGTGGTGGGTAATGGTAGCATCTCCCTAGTAAAGCCTGCTGCTGACAGAGAGAAGAGAGAAAGAAGTTACACACACAGCATAGTACAGCAAGCCCTCAAAGCAAAGGCCGATGCTGATGAGCTGTTGGCTTTGCAGAGAATGAGGAAGCTACTGAAGGAGCAGGTGCCATGCCTGCATTCTGAGGAATATGCCTATGTGAACTGTCTTGCCGCACAGAGCATCTCTGAGCCACCGGTGCCATCCACAAACACCACAACAGCTGCCAGGAATCAGCGTCAGTAACAGTGTGCTGTGCTTAGAGCGTCCCTCAAGTCCCTCTGAGTTGCAGACACCCCAGCTACGTGCTGTTGGAAGGTGATGGAACCTTTAAGAAGCAGGGCATCTTAAGGTCATTTGGGGTACATCCTTAAAAGGGATTCTGGGGCCACAGCCCTTCTTCACTCTCATTAGCTTCCCAGCCACTAGGTGAGCAACTTTACTCCACACATACTTCTGCCATGATGTGTTTGTTGCTAAACCCAAAGCAACAAGGCCAACCAGTCACAAACCGGAGAGTCTGAAACAGTGGGCAAACACAACCTTTTCTCTTTGTAAGATGACTTGTCTCTGGTGTTTGTTACAGTAATAAGAAACTGAAGAAAACACATTGTTGGTTAACCATCATTAGCTGATTCAATGTCTATTTGTTGAGAACATATTCCAGCCCGCAAGCACACAGGAGCAAGACTGAGCTCCCAGGGGTCCGGGAAGGTGTGTTCTGGTGGAAGACAGCACTGACCAAATAAATCAGACTAGTGGGTTCTAATCATATTCTTGCAGCCTGTATATTCTCCTACACCTGAATGTGACCCTGCACACCCCACCTTCAAAGGTCATTCTCTCCATCTTCTCTAGGTCAATAGTTGTTGGATGAATGAATGACCCAGTAGCCTGCCCCCTCCAGTGAAATGCAGAGTCAGGGCCTTTACCTCACATTTCTTTCACCCACCATGACCAGCCCAAGCTATTCCCATGACACAGATTTAGTCCAGAAAGCCAACCCTGGGGCTGCAGTACAGCTTAGCGATGGGAGCATGCACTCAGCACACATGAGCTCCTGGCCAGTTAGTGTCCAGTGGCTAGAAGGCAGAAGAAAGTAGGGTTCTTCCCAAGGGCAGGTGCTTTCCGGAGCCATTGACAGGTACCTCTGCGACTAACTTGCCGCAGCCTCCAGCTGTTTGCTTCTGTCTCCAGCTGCCTCTGCCTGTGGCAGGGGACCTTATCTGCCCCCGCCTGCAGGTGACCTGGACTGACGGAATTGCCTTTGAAGAGGCAGACCCAACTCACCCTTATCTTTAGGTCTGCAGTGACCAGGAGACAGATACAGCCCAACACTGCCATCAGCAGACTTAGGAGCTCTTTTTATTCCCTCCTTGAAGACTGTCACCCAGGGAAAGCTGGGACCCTGACTAAATCACAGGAAATAATTTCAGAATGAGCCAGAGTGAAATAAAATTAGTATAAAGTAAATACTGAAGGGTTCTAAGAGGCCCAAGCAGGCAAGAATGGCTCTGGCGGGTCTTGGCCTCTGCCATCCCTTGCTAAACTGTTAAATTACATTTCCAAAGCTAGCCACCAAGGTCTAATCCCTTATTTGACCACTTTCTCCTCCTGAGACTGACCACCAAGGTCCAGCTATCAAAGTATTGATGTCTAAACATCAAAAGCCCGCTTTTGGCTCACCTGATTAACATGGCCAATTAAAACAAAACAACTCCTACTAGAACAGGGTTTCCCCCTTTCCCTTTATGAACTGGTATTTCCTATGGGCCACGCCTGTCTCTTCTCTATCCAGAGGCCGTCCTCTGTCCCTCGGAACAGATATCCATCCCCCTCTCCTTTGTATCCCTGGCTCCCTGTCCTCTATCTCTCTGGGGCAAATAAGTCTCCTTTGTCTTGAGAATTTGGTCTTGGGGTATCCTGTGTTGACTCCGGTCCTTTCAAATACCCTATTAAGTATTTGTAGAGAGTGAGTCTTTTGTAAAAAGGACCACATATATCCCCCAAACAATTGTAGAGAATTCTGGAGAGAGAATTACATTAGCATCTTTAACTCTGTGTGTGTGTGTATGTGTGTGTGTGTGTGTGTGTGTGTGTGTATGTCTATGTGTGTTATATGAATGCATGTATTATGTATGTATGTATGTATGTATGTATGTCATTCAAACTCTAGCTGGCCAGAATACTGGAATTAATTGTATACTACTACAACTGGTTTATGCTTAGGATTTTTTTTTTTTTGAGACAGGGTTTTTCTGTGTAGCCCTGGCTGTCCTAGAACTCACTCTGTAGACCAGGCTGGCCTTGAACTCACAAAGATCTGCCTGCTTCTGCCTCCCCAATGCTGGGATTAAAGATGTGCACCCCCCTCTCTCCACCCTTTACCCCCACCCCAACTAATACTTCTCAGAGCTATAATCTCCAAGTTTTGTTTTTAATATATTTATTTGTTTGTTTGTTTGTTTGTTTATTGTATATGATTGCTTTATCTGCATGTATGCCTTGGTGCCAGGAGAGGGTACCACATTGCATTCCAGACGGTTGTGAACCCACCCTGTGGTTGCTGGGAATTGAACTCAGGACCTCTGGAAGAGCAGCCAATGCTCTTAACCACTGAGCCATCTCTCCAGCCCCTAATCTCCAAGTTTTAAAGCATAAATAAAACTTAAAAGCTAGGTAAAGTTTTTAAAATTATATTATATAATCAAACTCAGAACTCAGAAATCCGCCTGCCTCTGCCTCCCTAGTGCTGGGATTAAAGGCGTGCACCACCATGCCCAGCTATGAATTTGGGACCTCTAAAGCAACTCTGCTTGCTCAGCCCCAAAGATTTATTTATAATAATAAATAAAGTACACTCTTGCTGTCTTCAGACTTACCAGAAGAGGGTGTCAGATCTCATTATGGGTGGTTATGAGCCACTATGTGGTTGCTAGGATTTGAACTCAGGACCTCTGGAAGAGCAGTCAGTGCTCTTACCCGCTGAGCCATCTCGCCAGCCCCTAATCTCCAAGTTTTAAAGCATAAATAAAAGCTGGGTAAAGCCAGGCATGGTGGCACACGCCTTTAATCCCAGCACTTGGGAGGCAGAGGCAGGCGGATTTCTGAGTTCAAGGCCAGCCTGGTCTACAGAGTGAGTTCCAGGACAGCCGAGGCTACACAGAGAAACCCTGTCTCGAAAAACAAAACAAAACAAAACAAAAGCTGGGTAAAGTTTTTTAAATTAGGTAATATATATATATATATATATATATATATATATATATATGAATGACCTGCCACCTTATTTTCTTTGTTCAATTGTTTTATGAGGTGTATTGTTTAGAGTTAAGGATGAGAGAGGAGGTTCATGCCGTAAAACTCAAGGTTCTTATTAGGACCCAAAGAGAAGAACACATGGCCAAAGAAGACGCCTATTAGTATATCAAAACAGACACTCAGTCCTCTCTCTGCCCAGCAAAAGGGCAAAGAGGCCTTGGTGGTGCTGTGTTCTCATCAGTCAGGGCAGAGCTGCTGGAGGTCCTTTGCTTATCTTAGCTTGATGCCTTAGCTTATCTGGCTTGGTGGCCAAAGCTGCCTTATGCCCAGGACTCATACAAATCAAATCAAATCAAATCAAATCAAATCAAATCAAATCAAATCAAATCCAATCCAGGCAGGGCAGCAAGAGAGGGAGAAGACAGACAGAGACTTGGTGACTGCCATGCCACCCACAGACCTGCCCTCCAGTGCCCAGTACAGGTGGACCATAGATACCTGCTTTCCACCACATGGCACAGATGGAAGATGTCACCCAGGGGCCCTCCAGC
This sequence comes from Mus minutoides, assembly GCA_902729485.2. NCBI lineage: Eukaryota > Metazoa > Chordata > Mammalia > Rodentia > Muridae > Mus > Mus minutoides. The sequence goes on along the minus strand of CACVCL010027651.1, from coordinate 130,744 downwards.
CACATGGCCAGCCCGAAGCAGGAGCTACCACAATATACAAGCATGTGCTGGTCAGATTGGAGAAAAAGAGAGGCAGAGCAGCTTGCGCAATATGAGGAGATGGGTGGAGAAGAGGAGCCTGCTGTGAGTGGCCAGCCCCACCTCCTGAGGCCTTGGTGACATCCCAGCCTTCAGGGACCTCAGCTGTCACTGTGGGTCATGTCTGAGTCCATGGCTGTGCTGTAACAGGGGGCAGTGTCAATGTTTGTTGCTCATAGTACCACTAGAGAACATGGGGGTGTCCCGGGTTGGGGCATCAGGCGGGGACCATGTGGGCGTCCAGGGGCTGTGCAGAGCTGGCTCTGCAGGAAGCAGCAGTTTGGAGAGCTTGCCCCATCTCTCACTGGCAGCAGCACTTGGGAGAGTTGGCTCTGTGCCTTGCCCAAGCAGCACAGTGGAACTGACCCTGCTGGTTGGGGTGAGGTAAGCCAGCCTTGAGAGTGTGAGCGTGGGAGAGCTGGCCCCACTACTCTTCTGCAGCAGGGAGACAGGACACAGAGGTGATGCCCCCTGTAATGGTTATTCTTGGTTGTCAACTTGACTCTATCTGGGATGAACTATAATTCAGAATTGGAGGGCTCACCTGGGATCCAGATCTTGAGGCTGAAAGACACAAGTTTCTGACCTGGATCTTGACATGGAGATCCTGAGGCACAGTGACTATGAAATGCTTAGGTAGTACACACCTTTAATCCCAGGAGACTAAAGCAAGGAGTTCAAGGTCAGCCTGGGACAAAACAAGCCCCAGATACAGGCATGGTGGTACATACCTTTAATATGGGTCACACCTTCTGCTGGAGGCCTACATAAGGACATTGGAAGAAAGAAGATTCACTCTCTCTTCTTCGACTCCTTGTATTTACTTGCCTGCACACCTGTTGGAACCTACTTCTACAGAAGACCAGCTGAAACAACTAGCCTCATGGGACTGAGCAACTGCTAGCTTCTCGGACTTCCCATCCACAGCTGACCACTGTTGGGTTAGTGGGACTACAGACTGTAAGTCATCACAATAAATTCCCTTAACATATAGAGAGAACATCTCATAAGTTGTGTGACTCTAGAGAACCATGACTAAATGCACCCCTCTAGCTCTTCACCGTCTCCGGCAGTCAGGAAAGCTGCCCACAGGTTCATGAGCTCAGGAGAGTTAGCCCTGCTGTCCCTCAACAGATGCAGTATTCAGGAGAGTGAACCTGAACCTTACCTGAACCTCGGTGGCAGGGCACAGATGATCCAGCCCTGAGATCAAGAGCACCAGTCACCTGGACCAGCCACTCAACTGCTGTGAGGTGCAGGAGTGTGGGGTGATGCCCTCCCCAACTTGCTCCTCACAGCCATCAGGAGAGCAGGCCCTATGCCTCACCTGGGCAACACAATGGAACTGGTCCTTATGCCAAAGGCACTTGTGAGCCAGCCCGGAGGGTGTGAGGGGGGAGAGCTGACCCTGCCTCCTGCTGAGGGTGGCATTGGGTGGCCAAGCCAGAGTAGGGCTGGAGAGCTTGCCCTGGTGGCGTGAATAAGGGAGCTGATGGGCTCACCAACTTAACTACCACCCTGGCCAGGATCCCAGCCTCTGAATTGGCCCATCCCCAAATCTATATCATCTGCAAACAGTTGGGCTACCAGAAAGGGCCAGTCCTGCTGATCCACAGCTGCAGGATCTCCAGGACACAGGGAAGCAACAGGATAACCTAGAGGAGTCCCAGGGAGGATCTGATATTGATGGTGCCACAAAAGCCAGAGATCTCAAACATTCACCAGTGAAGATGTGTGGACAGAGGGATATACTGGGGGACACACTGCGACACATTACAGCTTCCACGGTGAGATGAATTTTATGCTTTGGTTTTTGTTGTTGTTGCTGTTGTTGTTGTTGTTGGTGGTGGTGGTGGTGGTGTGTGTGTGTGTGTGTGTGTGTGTGTGTTTTATTTGGGGGGCAGTTTGCAGATGCAAAGGGCAGATATGAGGGGATGGTTGATAAGCAGGACTAGGGTTCATGATGTGACATTCACAAAGAATCAATTAAAAAAAAAAAAGTAGCCGCTGGCCACCAGGCTCTCCCAGTGTTGCTAGTACCTGTTCCAGAGTCCTGGTTCCTCCCACCCCTGCCCACTACCCTAAACCTCTCCAGCCCCTAAGCTTCCTTCCCCTTCTTCTCTTTCCTAGAAAACCAGCTATTCTAGCCATGTGCTCTCTTGGTTCTTCTCTTGGCCTGCCTGCCTGTTGTCCTTTCTTTCCTCTATCATCATCTCCTCCTCCTCCTCCTCTTCTTCCTCTCTTTCTCTCTCTCTCTCTCTCTCTGCCCCATTCCTGTCTCCTGGCCATGTCTCAGCTACTGCCTGTCTCCCTGCTCCAGATGCTTCCAGATGACTCTTCCTTATATCTACAATAAAACCCATCTCCTCAGGCACACCTAGGAGCAGACATGTCCTCATTCTCATTCAGTTGTAACCATACTGGGTCTCAGAGAGCATGGTCCACCTGTCCCAAGGATGCTTTGGTTTGAGGGAGCGCACATTGTCTCTGTAGGGACTTTGGGTTCTCAAGTGTGTTGAGTTTCTTGGCTCTCAGCAGGAAAGGCACGACAGACCTAGGGAAAGGTCTGCTTCTCCTCATTCTCCTTTAGTTTTCCGTTGCCTTCCTCTCCCTTTCAGGTCTGATGTATTTGGGATCTGGAGGGCAGGAAGTGGGCAGGAGGAAAGCTATCTGAGGCCTATTAAGATTACGAGGTCACCCGGAAGATGGTGGGTTTTACTGAGGGCACAAAACACACTCAACCCAAAGATGGATTTTAAAAAAACTACACACACACACACACACACACACACACACACACACGGAAAGCCCAGCTTCTCAAACCGTGGTCATGCCTCTGTATGGGACAGAGCAAATGTTACATTGAAGTAAAGGCGAACTGCGTCTCCAGCATTTTGGGCAGCGATCAGCTGTGTTGCAGAGTGTGGCTGCCCTGCAGACTTGGTCCTGAACACTCATGTGTATGTGTGCTGTGCACCGTGTATGACCCGTGTATGTGTATGTGTGCTGTGCACCATGTATGACCCGTGTATGTGTATGTGTGCTGTGTACCGTGTATGACCCACTGTATGATGCCGCCTGACCCCTCAGCTCAGATCTGAGACTGGGGGGTGATACAAACCACAGTGTTTTCACAGCACACACACAGGCTTCTGTTCTTACCCAAACATGGAGGCTTAATCATGGGAAACAAACGCCTTTAATGTTTTCCCACTGACACCCCTCAGCATGCATCCCACAAATATATCTTTGGGTTGTATTATGTAAGCATATTTGATTTTCAAATTTGCTGTTTGAGCTGCTGACTTGAATTTCATTAAAAAAAAATCATTAAATGAATTGTGGCTTTGAGACTAAGACAGAATTCCCCACAATTTCTGAAATGGCTCTAGACATATTTCTGCTATTCTGAATTTACATTGCCTCTGAAAAATACTGAAGATATTCCATGTTCTACAGTGTGAAATATATAGCCAATGTCATATTCCTATGTAGATATAACAATCATTCCCACCTCACCTCTATACAAATTTGCTTTCATCCTTAATAAATGCTATAATTATTATATGTATGCCTAAGAATTGCCTTTAAAATTTCTTTATGAGTTATTACTTGTAAATGTAATTGTTTGCATGGTTTTGTTTTTTTGTTTTTTGTTGTGTTTTTTTTTTTTTTTTTCTTTCTATATATAGCTAGGGTCTCATACAGGGGTGGCAAATAGAAAAAGTTTAAGCCCTACCCTAAAGAATAGCCCCTCCCGAGTACTCCCATCCCCCTCTCTGGGAGCAGATGGCCTGGTAAGTTCTGGCAGGCACCTGGGGTTATTCTGTGCTCTCCCTGTACCCACAGCCAGTGTGGGTCACAGTGTCTCAGCACCCAGACCAGGCCACGAGTATTCCAAAGCCTGGAATAGATGCGATCTACGTCCCTCATCCGGCCCCCACCGCCTGGAAGACTGTGTGAAAGAACTTCCCAGCCACCAGGCTACTGTGGACCCTCAGACCTCAGCCAAGTGAACGGAGACAAAGGGATAGGTGCCAAGAGCTGCCACCGTCACCTGAGATGGGATGAAGCCTGAAACCGGGGACCATCTTTAGGTGTAGAAGCTCTGTTACAGCGCCACCATGTGGTGAGTCTCAGAGTAAGGATAGCGTGAGTGGGGTAGGGGTGGGGCGCTGGTGGGGCCTGAAAGCCTGGCCTCTAGGCTGAGGGACCCACCTCTGGGAAGACCTTTCCAGATCTTCCTTAACCCAGGTTTCATACAGCGGCCCCAGAGGGACTTGAACCCCTGCCCAGCTGGCGGACCTCACTCAAACACTCTCTTAGGACGCAAGGTTGGCGGGAAATTTCTGTCTCGTACTCTGGCAGGAAAAGCCTAAATCTTCAGAGGAGGAGACCAGAGGCTTAGATGGGGTCCTGATCCCTGGGTGAAGGCTCCTAGTGTTCAATGCAGCAATGGATGGTGAGAGAGAAAAGTGGGTCAGCTTCTTGGTGGAGGAGGGTGAGCCCAGAGGATGCACCAGTTAGGGTCATCCCAGGTTGCCTGTTTCAGCAAGGGAATTCGGGAAGAACCGGTCTGCACGGGTTGGCATGAAGCCCTGGTTACTGGCTTTGACTTTGAGAAAGAAAGCACAGACCAACATACACCTGGCACCGCACCAGCCAGCCAGCCCTGGCAGCACCCCTCCAGAGAGCCCAAGTGAGAGGGAAGTATGCCACAATGTAGCTAGGTTGAATGGGACCGGAAACAAGATGTGGCAATGTTGGGCTGGCCTAGGCCTGAACAGCTATGGCAGGTCCCAGGGTGAGCCTGGAGCGCCACCTGGTTTTGGACTACCGATCATCAGGCAAACACAGTTTTCCTGACCCAGGCACCTTCGACACTGGTCAGTTATATGCCTGGAGGCCAGAGCTTTAGTGAGAGAGGTAGCCTCTTCTCCAAGCCCTGAGAATAAGACACGTCTTTGCTTCTAAGCCAAGTTGGGGGGCGGGCAGGAAGGATGGAAAGATGAAGGAATCCTTTGTGCTTTGACGGTGTTCAGGCAGGAAAGAACAGCCTTTCTAAGGATGTAAAAGCCATCCGTGGGGCTGCCCATGGCCCAGCAGGGAGAGGCTTTCTCTGCTGGGCTGTTTAGGGACAGCCTGCTTCCCTGTGCAGTGTTGCACTGCCCTCTGGGCATTGACCTGGGCTTTGCACAGGCCCACAGATCTCCAGGGCTGGAGAATAGTGAGGGATCCTTGGGCATAGCCTGAGGTCAATGTGGCAGAGGCTGTACCTATGAGCTCAGGAGTTCCTAAGTAAACTCCTTAGTGGAGGGAGGGATCAGTGATGGATGAGATGGAACAGTGATGGACAGTCCTCCTCAAGGAGGTGCAGGCTGGTGTTAGGTTTAACTTGATGTGGGAAACAATGTCTGGCTGTGTGTTCCCAGTTCAGCGTTAGACAGCTGCTCCTCCTGCAAGAAATCCTCTTGACTGATAGGAAAGGGTGGTAAGTCCACGGGCTCCATGGTAGAGTGCTCATTCAGCACCTGTCAGACCCATGACAGAAGAGCCCTGAGACAGGAGGTGTCACTCCATGCCAAGCCCCACCCAGGCCTGACAAGAAGATCCTAAACCCAGCGTGGTGGTGGCACACACCTTTAATCCCAGCACTGGGGAGGCAGAGGTGGGTGGATCTCTGAGTTCGGAGCCAGTCTAGTCTAAGTTGCAGGACAGTCAGGGCTACATAGTGAGAGCCTATCTCAAAACAACAACCAAAACAGAGGAGGGGGGGGGCAAGAGGAGGAGGGGAAGGAGAAGGAGGAGAAGGAAGAGGAGGAAGAAAAGGAGGAAGAGAGAGAGGTGGTCCTGAGTATGTCACAATTTACACGATATCTCTTTTTATTTCCTCATTTCAACTTCACCACAACCTTGAGGAACCAGGTTGGCCTAGATCTCTGCCATTGTCCTCTGTCAATGTGGGGAAGCNAAGCCCATCCACACTGGCTTCAGGAATGTCCCGGGCACACAGGAGCACCTGCTGCTCCCTCAACATTTTTTCTTGGTGTTCACCTCTGCTGGAAGTCCACCTGAGCTGCTTCTTGGCCTCTTCTCAACAAATGAACAAGTCGCTTTTGGAGATAGGTGTATGTTATACAATATTTGCAATAAAATAATTTTTACTCTAAGATTACTGTCAACCTGAAATTTAAATGTAATTGAGCATCTGGGTAGTGTTTCTGTTGTTGGTGGTGGTTTTTCTTGGCGTTAATTTTTGGTGACAGGAAGTGGACTCAGGACCTCACACACAGCAGACATGCACAGGCTTTCCCAGGGATCTATACCCGAAGTCCAAACAGAATTTCTAATCAACCACTTACTTCTTGTTTTGTTTTTAAGATTTATTTATTTTATGTATGTGAGTACACTGTCACTGTCTTCATGCACACCAGAAGAGGGCGTCGGATCCCATTACAGATGGTTGTGAGCTGCCATGTGGTTGCTGGGAATTGAACTTAGGACCTCTGGAAGAGCAGTCGGTGCTCTTAACCGCTGAGCCATCTCTCCAGTCCTAACCACTTACATGTTAATAAGTTAAGTAAGATCTGTTTATTTTTCTTTTATGTGCATGGATGCTTTGTCTGGATGTATGCCTGTCCACCACGTGTGCCTGGGGCCTGTGGGCAACAGAAGAGGATAATGGAAGCCATGGGATTGGAGTTCCAGGCTATTGAGAGCCACTGTGGGGTGCTGGGAAACCCAGGACAGCTTCTTCTGTGCCATTGCTAGTCGCTATCTCTGGCAACCCTACACCCGTGAGACTTCTGGCACCGCGACCCTGAGAGTAGGCAGGCGTTAGCTGGAGCCTACAGAGCCATAGACGGAGGCTCAACAGTGCCTCCTGCCCTAACTCTTAACAGGGAGGAAGAGAAGAACAAACAGCTACAGAGATTGAGAAAGCATTTGCTTCCTTGAGAACAACTTGAGGGAAAGACCATTTCCAACTCTAGTTTCTTTCATTTGTCTCATGGAAATGGCCACCATGGGGACACAAAGCCAGAAGCCAGGAATCTGCCAGTCGGGGACTCCAAGGTGACTGTTTCAGCAGGATGTCCCCAGGCACTTCTGTGGGATGCTGTAAGTGCCCGACTTGATGTGGTTTTATTTTCTACAACTTACTCTTTTTATTATTTTTATTATTATTTAACTTTTGCTTCCTATATACTTAGAAATTAGCCAGGCAGTGGTGGCACACGCCGTTAACCCAGCACTTGGGAGGCAGAGGCAGGCAGATTTCTGAGTTCGAGGCCAGCCTGGTCTACAGAGTGAGTTCCAGGACAGACGGGGCTATATAGAGAAGCCCTATCTCAAAAAAAAAAAAAGAAAGAAAGAAAGAAAGAAAGAAAGAAAGAAAGAAAGAAAGAAAGAAAGAAAGAAAGACAGAAAGACAGAAAGACAGAAAGACAGAAAGAAATTAACTCATTTAAAATTATAGCTATTCTAGACTGTTCTTATGGAATACCCCTAGTGACCACAGCAATCTGGAGTTGGGAAGTATTCAAGGTTGTCTTGTTTCCCATCAGTTCCTGTGCAGAAGTCCTAATCACAGGCCTGAGAACATGCCACATTTAGTGGGTTGGCTTTGTCTAGACCAGTGATTCTCAACCTCCCCAATGCTGCTGCAACCCTTTAATTCAGTTCCTCATGTTGTGGTGACCCCCAACCATGAATTTACTTTTGTTGCTACATTCTAATTGTAAATTTGCTACTGCAGGGCTGGCGAGATGGCTCAGCGGTTAAGAGCGCCGACTGCTCTTCCGAAGGTCCTGAGTTCAAATCCCAGCAACCACATGGTGGCTCACAACCATCCGTAATGAGATCTGATACCCTCTTCTGGAGTGTCTGAAGACAGCTACAGTGTACTTACATATAATAAATAAATAAATCTTAAAAAAAATTTGCTACTGCAAATGTCATGTAAATATTTCTGGAGATAGAGGTTTGCCAAAGGAGGTTACCACCCACAGGTTGAGAACCACCCTTCTAGATAGACTGAAGGAGAATGAGTTCCTTGGAGACACCAGTGTGAGTTGGTGCTTTGTAAAGAGCAACCTTTGAGGCTGGAGAGACAGCTCAGAGGCTCAGAGCGCCTGCTGCTCTTACAGAACATTCTGGGGCAGTTCCCGGCACTCACATGACAGTTCACAACTGTCTGTAACTTCAGTTCCAGGGGATCTGATGGCTTCTTTTGGCCTCTTTGGGCACTGCATGCACATGTTGCACAGACACACACGAGCAAAAACTCATTGTGGTAGTTTGAGTAAGATGTCCCTGTAAGCCTTGGGTACATGGATCCTGGAGAAAGTATGTCTCTTGGTTTCAGAAGAATCAAAATGATTGCAAGTGCTCTCTGTTTCCTCTGCCTGCCACCCTCTCCCTCCTCTCTGCTGTCATAGACTCTGATCTTCTGGAACTGGAGGCCCTAAATAAACGCTTCCTTCTGTAAGTTGTCCTGTAATAGGAAATGGGAAAGTAACTAATATACCCATATACATAAAGATAAATAAAATAAACATTACATAATATTTATAACATACATATAATGATAATAAACAATGTAAAATATATTTTAAAAGAAATAACTTAAAAAGGGGGGGCAATTTGACACACACATACAGAGGGAAGGCTGTATGGAGATGTGGCAAGAAGGTGACCAGATATAAGCCAAGGAGGCACCTCAGAGGGAAACATCCCTGTTGATCCCATGATGTTGGACTCCAGCCTCTGGGACCATGCCCCCTTCCTCCAGACAGTGGTCCTCTGTCATAGCAGTCCTAGGAACCTCAAAGAGATACCTGGCATGGAGCCTGGAGCTGGCTCTGCCTACTCCTTCCTGGTGTCTGCCTTCCTCTGCTGACAGGTGTGATGGCTGCACATTCCCATTGGAGAACAACTCTGGGACAAGGCCTCCAGTTACCTTGCACTTCATGGACACTTTGGCTCATCTAAGCAACGGGCTCTGTGAGACCCCCAGCCACATACGATAGACTAAAGAGGTTGTTGTCCTAACAGCCGTGTGGGGACATTTGGCCCCTGGAGGTAAATGCTCCCTGGTAGCGATGGGATTGTCAGATATTCTGGCTGAAGACAAGAGACAGAGCAGGCACAGGAGAGAGGACTCACGGACACATGACTAGTGAGAAGGGGGCTCTCTGGCTTCCAGTGTCTGCCTGTGCTCTCAGATAAGCTGTACATCACTATAGAAAGACCGTCTGGAGCTGAAGAGAGGGCTCAGTGGTTAAGAACACTCGCTGTTCTTGCAGAGGACCAGAGTTCTACTCTCAGAACCTACACTGAATAGCTTGTAATGCTAGTTCCAGGGAATCTGAATCAGATGCCCTTTCCTGACCTCAGATGGTCTCATTCTTTCTCCCTCTCCCCTTTCCTCTCATACACATACTCTAAATAAAAGAAGGGGCAGATGTGGTGGCGTACACCTGTAATTCCAGCACTTGGGAGGCAGAGGCAGGTGGCTATGAGTTTGAAGATAGCCTGGGCTACGTAGTGAGTTCCAGTCCAGTGAGCCAAGGCTACACAGTGAACCCCTGTCTTGTTTGTTTTACAAAACAAAACAAACAAGCAAGCAAACAAACAGAAAACCAAAAACAAACCAAAACAACAACAATAAGAACAGCAAAACAACAACAACAAAAGCAGCAAAGCAAACAATAAGTAGAAGACTATTTCTCTCCCTGAGGCCAGCAATCAGCACACAGCAGATCACCAGATACCCAGGCCTCCGAAGAGCAAAGAGAGGATCCTAGCTCCAGCAAAAGATTATCTGGCAGGCTGGGAAGATGTTTACTTAGCGGAGGTGGAGGGTACTTTGATCTGCCATTCTCAAGACCCAGGCTGGGCATCAGGAACTCTGGGCACAGGAGCAGAGAGGCTTTGCTGAATGCCCTTAGGTGACCTTGAGCTTCTGATCTCCCTGCCTCCACTTCCCGAGTGCTAGGATTAAAGGTGTGTTCCACCATGTCCTGTCTTCTTGTGGCTTGGGATCAAACTCAGAGTTTCTAACGTGCAAGGGACACACTCTATTAGCGGAACTGTATATACCCAGCTTGTTATTTTTTTGGCAGACTGTCCATTGTGTCCTGGACTCAAAGACAAGAAGGCCAGAGCAGAGCATACTGTTGTGTGGACTCCACTCAGATCCATAGTAGGCTGACAGGGAGGTGAGAGGTGTCCAGGTTAACCCTGAGCAAGCAGGGTGCTTGGAGGGCAAAAATGTCACCATCACATCTGTCCTGCCGGTAAGTGACTGAGCCCTTTCTGGGCAAAGAGAACGGACCTCAGAGCCAGAGGAAGCAGGACAAACGTCTCCTGCCTCCTGCTCTAGCCCTTTCCTAAGTCTGGGGTCAGTGTTTGCTGCTGAATTTCTCTGGCATCCAGGAGAATGGGCGGAGAGGGACTGAGAGCCCTCGGGTAAGTGACATATTGGGCCCAAGGCAGAGCTAGAGGTCCAGGGCTGACATTGGCACCTAGGGAAGCCAGTGGCCTTTCTGTCAGCCCACTTTCACTGTGAGCTTTGCCTAAGAGTCCACCCAAGTCGCACATAACTCCTAAGCACAGAAGCCTCCACTCGAGCCATCTGTAGCCATGAACCACAAGAGCTGAGAACCACCTTGTCAACTGGGGGTACAGGGCCCCTCCGTCCTCACCTGTTATTGGGAGAGCCATGAGGACATGGAGATGGCCTTTGCCCTAAGAGCCCACCATGTTAGGCCATTGCTAGCAGGTGGACCCAAAGGTCTTAAGCAGTGTGCTATGAGATGGTCTCTAGGCCCAGTCCCATTATGGGCCTATCAGAAAGGAGACACCTGTCCAGGTGCAAAGATAGTGCTTGGTCCTCTGGCTACTGGCTTCCTTTGGTCAGCCTAGACTTTGGGGTAAAGGTCTATGTGAATGCTGTAGGCAGACTCCTGCAGTTCAGCATATAACACTAAGTGGTACATGCTAGGAAGGAACAAAAGCTAGTGACCAGTGAGGGAGCCTCCTTTTTGATTGGTTCCCCTGATGGCTACCATGGGTATAGAGGGTGACAGATCCACACTTCAGTTCTGCAGTGCCTTCAACACAACACACTACTCTGACTCCCCGTCTTTCATTTTTGTTGTTCACTAATGCTCAGGATCTGCCCTTGGCTGTCTTCGGCTCTCAGATGGCCGTTTCTACCTCCCAGGGTATCTTCCTGCTTTCTGTCTCCGGTGTTCCTCTCCCTGTGCCCAATGGCTAACCACACATCTGGCCCTGAGACCTCTCTTCTACCCCAAACTGCAAGCATGTACAAATAAAGGGCTCCTGCTTGGACCCTACCTGCCGCTCTGCTCACAGCACGCACTTCACATTTCCAGCATAGTCTTGACCAGTAAAACATCTGACTATAGAAGTTGGCCGGCCTGTAGGGCCCATCTAGAATCTGGACACTCAGGGACCCCCCTCACCACAGCGACAACAGTGTATGGAGTCTTCCTTCATAGTCCCTGCATACTTTCTCCAGCTTTAAAGTCTTATTCTTTCCCTAGCAAATCCTCGGGTTTGGAGCCCGTTTCCACCCATCAACATACATGGCTGTGCTCTTCCAAAAGCTGGAAAAAAAGCTCACACCTGACTGGAGCAGCTGTCAGAGCATCCCTGTCATAGAACATTTTGTAGTTCATGTTAGCTTCCCAATCTTAATGCAGATGCAGTAGCCCAAGTGTCTTATTCGGCTGCCTTGTGGGTCAGACTCACCTTGAACAGCAACTCTGCTCCTAATGACGCGGGTCCCAAGTGTGAGAAGAGAAGGAACAGACGTCAGCCAGCAGAGGGCGCTGCCTAGCCGCCAGGAGACGCGCTGCCTAGCTCTACCGCTGGGAGGCGCCCGAGCACTGCAGCTTGGATGGCCCTGGCCAGCCAGCTCGGCGACAATCTTAAGAGACAATCAGAGGGACAGAGGAACACTGGTTTCTCCCCATCATTTTTGATGCCTGCCTAAGTCTATCCTGGCATTGTGTCTTGACTCTCAAGCTAGCCTGACCTAACCGTAAGCCCAGACCCGACAACTGCTCTCAGTGCCGCTCACCGGGCACGAAAGCCAGAACAGATGTGGAAGGTGGGAATGGCTTCCTGGGGTGCTGAGCAAAAGCGGGATCTCTGCTTTCCTTCTGAGATGAGATGGGGACAAGCCTCATTCTGGTCAGAAGGAGGCAGAAGAAAATGGCCACATTGTCTCTCCCTCCTTCCCTCCGGGAAGGACATTTAGGCTCAGCATTTAATCCAGCTGTAGGTACTGAAAAAACCTCTTTCAAAGGAGCTCCCAAGGTCCTTGCAAGCTAGGGGGAAGATCACATACCTATGATGGTCAATTTTGAGACTCAGATTGACTGGATTATGGAGTGTCCTGACCATTTGGGCAAGTGTTATTCTGGGCGTGTCCCTGGGGCTGAAGTGCCATGTCAAAGTAGCTGTGAGAGAACAGAACTTGGCCCCAAGACTCACCACAGGGGACTGGCCCTTTCTCAGTTGCCCCACGCCCTTCCGGAGCACTTCCAGGAATGCGCTGCACCTGTATCCACAGGTGCCTCTATAAAATCTTCACTCTTTCCTGCCTCCAGCTCTCTCTTCATTAGGGATTCCTACAGGAATCCTTCGCCTAGGCGTGGCCGCTAGCAGGTCTGGTAATGTCAAGTGTGAAGTCTGGTGTCTGAGTCTAACTTTCCCCTCCTACTGCAGAGTGGATGCATCTTCCATTGAATACATCTCATTCAAGTTCTCTTCCATTGAATACATCTCGTTCAAGGAAGAGAACTGAAGAGTGATGGGCAAAGCGCTTCTCCACACTGATCTTCCTCTTACGTTGGAGGAAAAAGTCTTTGCTGAACGTTTCCAATTTCATGGCCCATTTCATCTCATTGTCCAGAAAGAGCCACGAGGCCCCTCAGAGCAAGTCTGGACCTACATTCTTGAGATCAAAGGGATTCAGTTGAGACCTGAGCAAGTCAGGATCCTGGCAGTGGAGGAAGGAGCAGAGGTGAGGAGGGCATGGATAGTTCAGGCATCATGGGGTCTGTCTCCTCCAGCTGCTGGCCCCAGGATGATGGGCAAGTCGGGAGCTCAGACTTCCATCTGGGCCTCCTGGAGCCTCGAAAAGTTTTCAGCAGACAGGGATGTTTTGCTCATACAGTGCTCTGGCTACTGTAAGAGGTGGGAAGTAAACTGGGGGGCGGGGGGTTGGGTTGGGTGTGTCTGTGAGGGGAACTGGATTGGGTGGGCTCATCATGAGGATCCTTTAGAGGCAGAGCCATAGCTTGCTTATCTCTGGGCAGGTGAGGCAAACCCAAGAGATGCTGGGAAACTGAGCCTGGGTGACAGTGGAAGAGGATGGGAAGGTGCCGGGCCACATTGAACTTGAGGCACCTTGGGTATATGCAGTCTTGTGTTGGCATGTCTCAAGGAGGAGGGTCTTGAACTTGGGCCTGCAGTCTGGGGCGGGGGGAGGGGTGGGGGAGGCCTTCACAGGGTATAAGTCTGTGGGTACAGGTGCAGCCACACCCCCTCTCAGCTCTAATTTCACAGCAGCCTGTACTTTCACACATACCCGCCCTGCCTCCCCCTAAACTGTTGCTCCTCGTGGAGGAACCCTTGCTTCTAAGGTCTACCTGCCTATCCTTAGGACTCAGCTCAGATTCCTGTGATGGACCTGTTGCTTCTAGGTTCTCCACGTTACCTCATGTGCTTTTGGATGGATTGTGCAATGACCTTTTCAGATACTGGTGCTATAGCTTACTTGGTAGGCTGTACAATTAGGGTTAGGGTTAGAGGATAGACTGCCCAGAGGCTCATGGGTATCAACCCTTGGCCCCCAGCTAGTGCTGGTTGTTTTGAGAAGCTGTGGAACCTTCAAGAAGTGGAGCCTTACTGGAAGAAGTGGACCACTGTAAGGCAGGCCTTATGGTGGGGCTTTTCAATTTAATGTTTGTGTTAGTCATGGTTTTCTAGAGTAACAATTTATAGAATGAATCTACACACACACACACACACACACACACACACACACGGACTTAATAGAATGGCTTACAGGCTGTGTTCCAGCTAATCCATCAATGGCTGCCTATGAGCAGAAGGTTCAAAAATCCTGTAGTTGTTTAGTCTGGGTGGGGGGTGAGGGGGCTGTCTTGTGGTCTTCAGTATTCACCAGAATTCCAAAATAGGCTTTGATGCCAGTGAAGGAATGAACTTGCTAGTGAGGTTGAGAGCAAGGAGAGAGGAAGAGGGAGGAGGAGGGGGAGAGAGAGAGAGGGAGGGAGAATCCTTTTTCTATGTCTTTTTTATATAGGCTGCCAGCAGAAGGTATGTTCCAGATTAAAGGTGAATCTTCCCACTTCAAAGGTCTCCCCACTTCAAGTGATTTAAGCAAAATCACTTAACTTTAGTCAACTTTAGTTAATTCCAGATGCAGTCAAGTTGATAAACAATGGCCGTCATAGCGTTTGGATGCCTTACCTGCATGTTTGTTGTGCATATTTGCAGCTCCCTGGAACTGGAGTTATAGATGGTTGGGAGCCACTCTGTGGTTGGCTAGTACTGAACCTCTGATCCCTGACAAGAACAAAAAGTGCTCTTAAACCCTGAGCCATCGCTCCAGCCCAGGGACTGCTTTTAAAAGGTAACCATAAAGGCTCTGCTTCCTGCCCACAATTTTAGGCAAAGAGATGAAAAATGACAAGAAGCCCATGACCCGTGAACATAATTATTCTTTCTTAGTGTTAAGGTTCTGGTGTGTAACTGTGTTTAGCATGGAAAGAGGCCTTCCCACAGAGCTCTCCACTTGGGCAAAATGATGTCTTCAGGCTTATTCTGTTATTTACCAATGTGCTGGTCCCGGATCCAGGCTGAAGTCATCACACCCCATCCTTTCCTTTGCCCAAGGTGCTGGGGTGGGGCCCAGGTGAAGGGCAGGCTCTGCTGAGGTTGAAGTGTTCCAGCTAGAGCTGATGATGCTCTGGATTCTGAGTCTGTAGTGTGGCTCCAGCACTCACCTTACCTTATGCAGATTCTCGAGGTGATCCCACTGCGCTTCCCACCCTCCTGGCCTTTTCCTAACACGGAGGTGGAGGTGGGTCAAGTAGTTACAGTTTTAGCCTTTGTGCCCATTATCAGGCTGCAGGAAAAGATGGTGGGATTGTCCCACTAGTTAATAAAGACAAAGGCTTCAAGGGGGAAGGCATCTCACATTCAGTCCTTTTGCTGCTCAAATCCATGGTAGATGTCAGTAAAGACAACACTGAAGGGGGGACTAGGGATTTTGATTTCTCATTTATACATACATATTTGACATGTGTGTGTGTGTGTGTAGTCATGAATGAAAAGGAGCTTCTCGTTTACATTCCAGGGAAACAAAGAATTCGGTTAGTGGTGTGCTCAGGTTTGGATCTCTGGATGTTTGCCAGGCTCACAACAGGAGGCTCACAGTCCCCTCTGATATCCTCCCAGGTGGCTACTGCCATAGTGTGTACATAGAGGAGGTGCTTGCAGAAGCGGCATGGCATCTGTGGTGGCCCACCGTGGCTATTCCTAGATACAGACACAGAAGAAAGGCATCCATCTGTTCAGCACACATGCTGGGATACTCATAGTGGCACTGCTCGTAATAGCCCCAAGCTGGGAACTACTCTATCACACTGAGCACTGACTACCCACCACTATGCGATGTGCATGAGTCTCATGCACAATACTGAAAGATGCCAAGCACAAAAAGGCACAGTTCCATTTATGTCAAGCTCAAGAGACAGCTAAATGTGGTGGAGAAGCCAGGAGAGGTTATGCTGGCTGTGAACTACGGAAAGAATGTGAGGGGGCTCACCTAAGTCCCATATGGATGCTTCTTGACCTTGGTGCTAGTCACACATGCATTCACTGAGCTGTGTGTAGCCAGTTTCCTGTTTTATTCCAACTGATAAGAGGGCCAAACATGATGGGAAGAGGCCTCAACCACGTATCAGGGTTCTGGTTTAAAACTCCTGTCAAGTTTCCTTACAGCATTTAGGTGGCCTGTTTGTGTGGACACACCTGTCTCAGCAGGTTGAAACCTATCTTCAAAGTTAGGTTCCAAAGGTTCTAGTCTCAGGTTCCGTGACGCTGAGCTCCTGGCTTCACAAATTCAATTGTGTATTGTATAAATCACAGCGACAACTATCCAATTACCAGAGTCAACATTGCATCTGATGTTCTTGTTTCTTTAAAAAAAAAAAAAAAACCCATTATATGTGAGTACCCTGTAGCTGTCTTCGGATGCACCAGAAGAGGGCGTCAGATCTCATTACACATGGTTGTGAGCCACCATGTGGTTGCTGGGATTTGAACTCAGGACCTTCAAAGAGCAGTTAAGTGCTTTTAACTGCTGAGCCATCTCTCTAGCCCTCTTCTTTTTTTGTTTCTTGTTTTGCCTGTAAGTACGTGTACCACGTGTGTGCCTGATGACTGTGGAGGTCAGATCCTCTGGAACTGGATTTACAGATACCTGTAAGCCACCACATAAATGCTGGGAACCGACTCTGGGTTTACAGAGCAGCAAGTGCTCTTAATCTTGGGGTCACTTCTCCAGACCCTGAGGATGATTTTAAAACCTAGCTCTGAAGAAGATATCTTCAAGACAGTTAAGGCCCATGCCTGTCAGCACATGGGAGTGAAGCTGTGTCAAAAACAGTGGCGCTGATGGACAGCTTGAGTTGTCTGCAGCAGGCAGCCTTACGCAGCTACCCCTCAGCATACTGCAGCCACAGAAACCATGTTAGGATGATTTCTGAAGACCCCAACCCTTCCATGGCTTGGTGCACTTGCCCACACTCACCAGACTGCCTTCCCTCCGCTTATTACCTTGGTCCCCCACGCTGTGCAGTGCAGGACATGCTCCCCACTGCCAGTTTGGATGTGGTATGCTCCAGGGCTTGGATACAGGTCTATGGAAGTTATCAGGCTGAAGTTTGGGGAGTCAGGATTCAGTGAAAGATAGGTTGTACTCTGTGTCTTCAAAGGTGTTAGCAATTGTCCTCCTTTTGCTCGTACTGCTGTCCAGCCACCATGACACGACCAGGCCTCCCTCTGCCATGGTATACTGATGCACCATAAGACCAAAGCAAGGGGGTCTCATGACCATGGTCTGAAACCGCAGTCAGAGAAACCTTTCTTCCTTTTAAGTTGACTTAAAGCTCAGCGTTTAAGAGCACTGACTGCTCTTCCAGAGGTCTGGAGTTCAATTTCTAGCAACCACATGGTGACTCACAACCATCTGTGATGGGTTCTGATGCTTCTGGTGTGGCTGAGACAGCTACAGTGTACTCACATACATAAAATAAATTTAAAAAAAAAAAAGATTTATCCCCGCTCGCTCAGACCCAAAGATTTATTACTATAAATAAGTACACTGTAGCTGTCTTCAGACACACCAGAAGAGGGCGTTAGATCTTATTACGTGTGAGCCATCATGTGGTTGCTGGGATTTGAACTCAGGACCTTCGGAAGAGCAGTCAGAGCTCTTACCCACTGAGCCATCTCACCAGACCATAAATAGATCTTTTTTTAAAAAAAAGATTTTGGTCTCAGCAACAGAAAACTGACTAGCACATTTTGCTACTTAGAAATCAGGCTTGCAATTAAACAGAGGATTAGAGTCTCTCAGTAAAAGGGGAAGGGCCTTCTTTCTACTGAGGCCCCATCATTGCACTAATTGAATGTATCACTGAGTTTCCATCAACACTGTTCCATAAAGGGGGCAGAGGAGCATCCTGGGAAATGGAAGCAAGCTGCCTGCTCCTCCTTGGACGGGAATACAGGAGAGTGGGCGAGTGGGAAGCCAAGTGCAGTGCGCATAGAGTCACTCACAATCACGCAAACCGGGCACGAGGCTTCACCATATCATACATTAGGTAAATGAAGAGGAGCTGGAAAAATAAATACAAATCTCCTTTGAATTAGGTATTGTGTCTTTTTATTTCAAAAGAAAGATACCAAGAAGCAGAAGAATGAAGCAGTTAAAATCAGCAAAGCTGCAAAGTAGGAAAGGAGCTAAAAGGGAGACAGATCCAACTGGATGACAGAAGCATTTCAGTGCAAACCTCAGGATCCATGGCTGCAAGCCTAAGTCACAAGTCCGACCCCAGCAGCCTGCTGACCCAGCAGCAGCAGGGCGCAGCCCTTTCTGTTGAATCCCAGCTCTGCACATTCTGGACAGATCATGCACATACATGTTATACTCTGGAGTTACATGAAATTGCATGCAATTCACACATAACATCATTGGAAGGCACTGTATTGTGTAGCAGAAACTGCTACTTTCTGGCAAGTCTTCCTAGGGTGGATCACAAGTGGTCCTCCATATGCAATCATTAGAAACTTTGGTGCCAAGCTCCAGCACTACCTGATCCTACTAAAGCCACCCATCCTGCCTTCTCACCCTCTTAAAGCATGTGCCAAGCTTGGATGAAGGGGTTACTTGATGATGAAATCGTGTTTTATACAGACTTTCAAATAATTTCAGTCAATCGAGCAAAACCTTACAGTAAGTTGTGGTCAGTTTCCTTTTTCCTGAATTTTAGCAAGGCCTATAATCCCTAAGATTCACTGAGATAAGATACACAAAGTTCCAGCTAGCAAACAATTTAGAATAAAACTCTTCCATTCCGGGGGAGCATCTACTTAACTTCTAAAGTCTGACTTCAGTCCACTCCCAAATTTAGAGTATAAAATTCCCAGTTGGCAGGCTGCAAATATTTATCATCCTTTACCAAGGAGTCCAGCTGTGGGCATGTTTAAAGGACACAAGTGCACATTCCTAATATCTACAGCAAAGGAAGAGGGCATGAGACTAAAAGTTGAGTGTGTTCTGTAAGAAAAGGACTCCAATGATCCATCTCATCTCTAAGACTGTCCCTTCCAATCCCACTCACCCACTGTGCTTTTCTACTGTATGGTTTTTGGTTTATCAAGTTGAGGTCTGAGAAGGAAAATGTATTTAAGGATTTGATCTGCCTCTTTAACCAGAAAGGGTCATCACTGACTTCCTAACCTGTCAAAAAACAAACGAACAAAAACCCCACCAAACCCAAAACCAACCAAAATCTCTTAAAAACAAACAAAACAGAAAAAAAAAACCCAAACAGAAGAAAAACAAACAAAATCAATGTTAGAAACAGCTTTCAAGCCACACACTGACCTACTCATTCTGACTGCCAGAGGCTTTCCAGAAAAGCCTAAAGGAAGCAGGAGGTCTGCATCAGGCAGAGGGGCTGGACCTTCTCTCAGGGGTTAGACCCTCAAGTCTTTCTAGCTGGAATCCTTAAGTTCTGTCTAGATAAACTGCAGATACAGTGGCCTTTTATCTTCCAATAGGGGACCCTGGAGATTAAGTGGGTGGCTACAGATTAGAGGCTGCCTCAAAAGTACCCCATGCCTGTTATGTATTATATAAATATTTTGTATCAACTACAGATGCCTCAAGATAGCTTGCTTACATTTAAGGAAATAACTTGATCCTTCCCTCCAAATTTACACACACCAAATTTACACACAATAAAAAGCAAGTCCTGTTGACGAGAAATGAATCTCAACACATAAACCAGGAAAGAATCAGAGTAAAGTACACTAGTAAGACAAGATGTCCAGACTTATCTTCAGTCACTTATCTTAAAAAGCAAGCCGTGGGGCCGGGGGAAGCAGTGAGTGGCTCACACCTTTAATCCCAGAGCTCAGGAGTCAGAGGCGGGTGGACCTCTGAGTTCCAGGCTATCCTGGTCTACAAGAAGAGATCAAGGACAGCCAGGGCTACACAGAAAAACCCTGCCTCAAACAAACAAACAAACAAACAAACAAACAAACAAGCAAAGGAGGGCTCACAACACTTAAACAGGATCAGAGGGGGCTGTCAATTAATTGCAGAAAAGCCAGAGTTTAAAACAAGAAGCTAGGAAGGAATGAACTTTGTATAATAAAAAGGGTAGAGACAGACACGTGTATTGTCACCTTTTCAAGTTGCTAGTGACACGGTACACAGTAACACAGCTGAGGTGCATTCTCCCCTGGCAGAGGAGGGTTAAGATACTGCTCACAGCGGCGCAGCAGCCAGCAGAAACAGCTCGAGGCATGAGTACATTGGGCTTCCTACGCAGAGAACACTGGCCTTTCTGAATGAAGACACCAAGCTGTCCCCAGTGCTTCAGCTTATGAAAGCACACGGCTGGAGAAATGGCTCAGCTATTAACAGCACTTGGTATGTATTTTCAGAAGCTCTAGCATCCAAAGGGCAGCTCACTACTGTCTATAACTCCAATTCCAGGGGGTCTGATGCCCTTCTTTGACCTCCAAAGGCAGCAGGCACATGTGTGGTGCACAGATATATACATGGAGGTAAAACATCCATATGCATACAAAATAATTCTGTTTTTTGGGTGAAATAACAAACTGATCACGGCTTGAGGACAGGTGGATGAAGAAACTCACACTACATCTCAGAAGTAGAAGGGACCTTACACACACACACACACATACACACACGTAATCAGGCACAGAGTCCCAAGTCAACGGCTGGGTGCCTCAGGGCTCACATCCACAGTCAAACAAGTGCACGGAGACAAGATACACATCTGAGATGTCTCACAGGAACCACAGATGCCCGAGTTCACTGTCAGCAAGTGAAGCAAGGTGTCCAGAGTAAAGACAAACTCCTGAAACTGCTCCCTGCCCCTGTGGTAAACAGAAATTGTATCTAGATTTTAACCGGTTTCCCCCCATAAATATTGAGACCTTCCCAATTACCTTTCTGAGATATAGTTTTCCCAGGCAAAGTACAAAGCTGGTACCACACACTACACACCAAGGTTGGTCCCAAAGGGCTATGCCAACTTAGCTCTATTTCTCCTGATACACAAGAGAGGCCTGGTGGCTTTGGCATCAAGTAGGACTTGTGGTTTTAAGATTGTTAGACAACCCCACAGAACAGACAGACCTCAGAACTGAGGATCAAAATACTCAGAGAAATTCCACAAGTTAGAATATCAAATGCCAAAACTTGTCTGTATCTAGTTGAAACTTGGCAGTGGAATGACAATCTTCTATGTCTCTACTAAAAGAAGTTTAGCCGGGCGTGGTGGTGCACGCCTTTAATCCTAGCACTCGAGAGGCAGAGACAGGCGGATTTCTGAGTTCCAGGTCAGCCAGGGCTATACAGAGAAACCCTGTCTCGAAAAACTAAAAAAAGAAAAAAAGAAGTTTAAAATCTTAAACAAAAACAAAACTTTATAGGAAGGCTGGGTAGACAGAATTGACTAGAGAATATTGAATTTCTAACTTTTTTTTAGGTATCAAACTTGAAAAAGGTTCCTGTGTTACATTTACTTCATGATTAAAACTGCATTTTCATTTTTTTTCAATGCTAGGGACTTCATACACACTATGTAATCCCACCACAACAGAGATGTATCCCAGAGCTAGACTTGATGCACACTTCTTTCTCTGGGGTTTTATTTTTTTATTTTATTTTATTTTTTGGTTTTTCGAGACAGGGTTTTTTTTTTTTTTTTTTTTTTCTCTTTGTATAGCCCTGGCTGTCCTGGAACTAACTCTGTAGACCAGGCTGGCCTCAAACTCAGTAATCCGCCTGCTTCCTTTGTGACACCCAGCACCGACTAACAAAATATCTATCGGCAACATCGTTCACTGCCTGTAATTAGACATGTAATTTTCTTTTGAAGGAGTCTGTTTCTACTGCTAAAGAAATCTTTCTGGACTCAGAAGGGGGACAATTGGGACATATTTAAGGAATAAATGGAGATTGTCACTTACAAATAGCTCTTCAATGAAGTGCATGGACACTTTTATTAGAATGTAAAGTTCTTTTATCTCTCAGGTTTTTTTTTTGTTTTGTTTTGTTTTTTTTTTTGTTTAGAAAAGGCTGGATTTAGTGATGAGTTCAGCAATGCTCTTGAGTTTCCTAACTCAAGAGAGTCAAGTACTCGCTCCCTCTCAGCTCTTATCTGGGCCCCTGATCAAGGTCCTCCTTTATCCAGGAATCCTGGGGTTCCACACTAGGAACTTCTAGAAGCTCTTTATTGGAACACCCAGTAAGCTTCAAACTAGGGTGCGGTGGCTGATCTCTGGTTCAAACCCTTAACCAAAGCTTCATCTTTCACTTATTCTATGTGTTAATAAGCAAGCACTGGAAACCTACAGGGGCTCAGGGAGTTTCTACAACAGCATCTATAACCAAAGGGAAGAGCCGTTTCCCAAACCCTCTCCTCCTCCTCACACGATTCCTATCTTTACATTTCAACAAGTAGAACCAGTGATTGTAGAAAATTCTCTTAACATCAAGTCACAATGACCAAGTCACTTTTTACCCTTTCAGTGACTGTTGCTTTACAAATTAACATAGTTCATACTTCAACAATTTTCATATTTACCCTAAAGCCCAATCTTCCTTATGTGAGGTATTCATTAGTATTGTACTGATAGAAGGCCCCTGTCTGTAAATGGCAAATTTACTGTACCATTTTACTTTCCTTTCTAATCAACTCATCAACCTTAATGTTTAAATTTTGAATGTTTCATTGTTCTAATATTAAGATATAAAGAAAAAATGGGGGCAGGGCTAGAAAGCTAGCTGAATTGGAAGAGTGCCTCCCTCGCAAGCATAAGGTCACCAGTTAGATTCCAGAATCTATGTAAGACATAGCTGCTGGGTGTGGTGGTACAGCTAGTCAACCCAGCAGCAAGCAGCAGACAAGAGCCCCTGAGGCTCACTGACTGGCAGGTCTGGCTGAATTTGTGACCCTGTTTCAAAGCAGGTGGGTGCAAGGTTGAACACTTGGTTTCTAGATGCACACTCACATTCACCCACAAAGAGATTTTAAAAAGAATATTGGTACTTCAAAAAACCACCAAGGTAAACATAAGGGAACAAGATTTAGTCCACAGCCTATTTTGGGAACAGAAAGACTATGTCATATCCCCGCCCTCAACCCCAAGAATATTTAGCATAAATAAATGGCTTCTCTTGAGAGATTGATAATTTTAGTTTCTCAAATAGGTGTATGCTTAACTAAAAATGATTCCTGTACGTACATGTACTCCAGGATTTTCACATAAAGTACTGACCAGAACAACTGTTTAGTCAGATTCTTTAAAATACAAGTTTTGATTTAAAAAAAAAAAAGGAACTGAATTTATAAAACCAAAGAGTCACAGGCATCAACTCCAGTAAATTCTTAGGATCTTTTTCTATCTCAGAGCTCTGGGGAGATGATCAAATACCAATTCTATTAAAAACAAAAATGTCGTTACCAGGAAAGGGACAGACACCCCCTACACTCTGCCTTTTATGTTCTTGAGTTCCTTTATGCTCCGTGCTATACATGTCATTTTTATGCTTATGACCCATAGGATTTTACTGATTTGTTTTAGACACAGTTTCCCTATGCATCCCAGCCTGACCTCAGATCCACAATCCTCCTGTTTCTGTCTCCAGGATGCTGGATTACAGATATGCCCGTAGGATTAAAGGCCATGGTAAAGGGCTTAAATAATTCTCATGGCAACAAGAAATCAAACAGTTCCTGCAGCTCAGCCTTGCAAGCCCTGAATCATAAAAAAAAAAAAAACATGAGTTCTTCACAGCATCACTGAAAAGACAGGTAAAAGTTAAGAGACATTAATTTTAGCTAAGCAAATGGAAAAGCTTAGGACTTGTTGCTTAATTCATTTTTGAATTTAAGTGACTTTAATTTGTAGATAAAGCAGGAGTGTAAGTTGGGACAAAAAGAAAAATCAGCTGGCGTCTTCACAACAGTGAGCAACATAAAATGGCTGCAAATGCAAATTAACACCAGGAACAGGAAGTACACAGAGAGGATAGAGGAGCTTGAGATAGAGGCCAGGGTCTGCTAAAGGGGGAAAAGATACACACACACACACACACACACACACACACACACACACACACACACACACGGTTGTTGTACTTCTAATGAGGACATTAAAGTTTGGAAAATGGAACTTTGTAATAGATAAAGGTGCTGAGGCATATATATATATATGCCAACGTGAAGAGATCACTCTAGAGGGTACAGACTGCTACATTTAAAGTTAATTACTTGGCAATATCCTTTAATATGCAAATTACACAAAGAAAAAATGAACCGTGTAAATGAAGTGAAATATATATATGATCGTGTTATAGGACAAAAAAATGGAGTAAAACACTTTTCACCACCTTGACTACAAGCTGTGCTGGGAGAATGTAAGACAGAAGAGGCACACAGTGCTTACTGCAAAACAAAAGGTAGATAGATCATTACATATTCCCTTCATGTTATTTACTACGCCAGGCTTGGATGAAATCTTTAAAGAACAGTGACATGATGTTTAAGCTGTAAACAGTGGAGCCCTGGGCTAAGGTGCTGATTCCACACCCAGTATCACGTGGTTTGGAATTAACACATCATTTCAGAAGACCATCTAAGTGTCACAAACAAGAAACATGTACATACTGCAATTTTATTTCAATCGCACAAATGAAGTTAGTGTGTAGGAGAGTTAACTGGAACAGTTATGGTGGTAACAGCAGAGAACTGAAAACCCACACAGGAAACACGCCTGCGGCGTGAGGACAGGACATTCGTCAGTGGCTCATCTTCAGTTCTGATTGACACATTTTGAACAGACTTTGAGATCATGGTTACTATTCTGAAGAGATTTCAGCACCACGCTAAGGTTTGTACATTCAGTTTGTTTGCTATGGACATGCTAGCCATTCAGAGTGTATTGTAGAGTTGTCGCAGGTCAGATCACAGTGTTGAGCAGAGCAGAGCCTTCCTGTCATCACAGACAATCCCTAAACTGGACTCAGCTGAAGACGGTCAACAGACAGAAGCAAGGACCCATCGTCACAATATGGTTCCAAGGAACAGTTTTGGGAAAACAACTCAAGCTTTAGCTTCCAATTGTAGTCACTGAAATCTCTAGCGATGTCCTGGGTGACAGTGAATGTATAGAGAATCCACTTAAGCTTCCAGGGAGGAGCACATTTAGTCATGTGGGATAACGTACTATCATGGAGGATACAGATACAGCATGAGCCAATGTCGGTTCTTTTTTTTTTTTTTTTCATTTTACAGACATTGTGTTAAATATTAGACCAAGGCACAAAACGTTTAGTGCATAAACCAGCTTTGTTTAGGACTTAGCATTTGCCTTCAGCATTTTTGTCTCACTTTGGACCATCTAGACCCAGTACTCTACGGACTACAGACTAACTTTAGCAACAAAATGAAAAGCAATTTTTGATCAGATCTGTAAGGGATGTACACACATACACAATCAAAGTAGTTGCGTAATCAAACAGTAAACGAGATGCATACTTCTTTTGGAACAGTGTACATGCTTGCTGCATCCTTAATGCCTTTACTATTCCTGCGAGACAATGACTGCAACGACTGTGAGAGAAAGCCACAGAGCTGACTTATGATAGCTCATCCCTCACACTTTAATCTAAAGATGAAGTTTCTACAGAAACAAACACTTTTAACAAAACCCCCTCATTCAAATGGCTCTGCAGTGGGGTTAGCTGCAAATTGCAGTATTTAGAAAACTACTCTCATCAAGCTTTGCTTTATAGCTGAGACATAGGAAATCTAGAAAGCAAATGAAAGTGGATGTGTCTACTATTTTTTAGTAAAAGTTTTGGTAGCCAAAGATTCCAAAGCAAATATGGCACATTAATAACTCAAGCATAAGTCATGATGGACAGCCTGGAGAATTTTTGATTTCCTAGATTTCCCAAAAAGCTAACATTACAACATATAGAATTTTCTCTCTTATTTTAATCTTGCCAATTATAAATTTCCATAAAGGGGTGGAACATATCTATCACACGCTCTCCTGAGCAGAAGTTCTCTCTCTCACCTGTGTGTGCACACACACTCTCAGGGTGTAACAGCAGACACTCCCTACCACTTAAGCTTCACTTTAGTTCTATTAAAAGAAAGCTGCACAACTCCTCATCGGTCCCCCTTACCTAGTGACTTCTGTGACCCTGGTTGCTGACATTATTGATATTCCTTGTATTTTAGCACAACAAAGGTCCAGGAGCAGCCTCAGAGTCAGGAGCATGGACCCAAACACCTGCAGCACTGTGGGGGACCGAACTTCTGAATCCACAGTGAGATGTATTCACATGTGATGCTCAGAATCATGTTTCAGACCGTTGAAATTGCTGGTTAAAATACAAATAGCTGAAGACATGATGTAAAAGATTAAGTACTTGGTTTTGTTAACAAGTTTACTGATTAAAGTCACAAAATATTTTTCATTATAATTCATGCAGATAATTGAGAAAAAAAAAAAAAGACAGTGCAGAAATTAGCTTTAAATAAAAAATTATTCCTTCCCTTCCTCCCACTTCCCTATATTCTACAAAATATTTTCCCTGGGACTAGGCCCTGAAAAGGCCACTACGTATTAGTGTGACATGCATTATTGTCTGTAATTAAAAAAGCTAACTTTGTGGTGATTGTAATTACATTATAAAAATGTCCACATGCATATGTCTAAAAAAGGTTGAAAACCTACAGTAAATCTATAATAGAATGTTTTCCATTTGACCACTGTTGGTTATGTAGAAGTCATAGATTTGGTAAAGCATTGTAACAATCTAGGAAGGCATCTAAATCTTTAATTTCTGGACGGACTTTATGTTTTAAACTACAAAATTGCATGAAGGCTAACCCGAGAGACTTCCTATCATTCTAAAATTCCTCAAGTGGGACTAAACATTTTAGGACCTTTCTTATAAATACCACCCTTTGAAAGCACATACAATTCCGTTTGTTCCATACTTTATGATCTTAACTGTTCATGGAATATCAAATATGATAGGAAGACACACCTGAGAGAAATGTTTACAATACAACAGCAGAACTTACTAAATCAATTCTTCATCAGCGCCCTCTGGAAAAAAAAATCTCTTAAGCCTTTCTCGTCTTTATTTTAGCAATGGATTATGGAAAACGTGCAGACTCATCTAGACATGAAAATATTTCAATGCACGGTGATCTTGCCTGACGGGTTTAGTACTGCTAAGGGAACTCCAATATAATTCTCCATCCTGTGGTAAAGGTCTGAATAAAGCAGCACACTGGAGTGGACAGCTGATTGCCAGTCACTGTCTGAAGGCTTTCAGAGGTTGACGGTTTCCCTCCTGACTGTGTATCCATTTTCTTCTTACAGCTTAAAAGTTTGGGGGGTTAAGAGTTGTTTGTAGGAATTTTTGTTTTCTCCAGATTCAAGTCCTGCCCCTCCTTAGTTTGCTTCTTTATGTAGTGTTCGACTTGCTCAGCTCCTGCCTGATTGCTACAACAGGGAAGAAACAGTTTTCAAAGTCAATACACCAGAGAGGAGATACAGATGAACGAGTCATTCCTGAAAAACCTTCAAGGTTTTGTTCAAAAACTGTTTCATAAAAAGATACAGGATCTACATCTTCACTGCATAATGTTTAATTTATAAAGATACTAATCACACACGACTATGTCCACTTACCCCCTCCCTTGTAGATTTAAGGTAAGAACACTAGTTTTGTACAGGGCTCCAAAACAAGGGCAGTGCAGTGGAATGGGCGAGTGGAGAGAAAAATCTGCCTGACTGGTATTATACCAAAGTCTACACTTGACACTTAGAAATCTGTTTATTTTCATTTTCACAAATAACTCCAATCATAAAAAAACAAAACAAAACAAAAAAACAGCAGCTTTCCAACAACCTGAGCAAAGGCTAGCCCCGGGTGGCAGGACGAGTGTGAAGTCATTCTCGAAGCTGTCTACAGGGACCGTGCGCCAGGTACTTACCGTCAATAAGCTCCTCTTTCAGCTTTGCTAGCTCTTTTCTCATTTCATCTAAAATGTCCTGAAGTATCAAGAGAAAACACCAGGAAACAAAACAAAACAAAACAAACAAAAATGAAGATGAAGAGATGTCTAAGAGGTTTCCTGTTCAGATAAGTTAGAGAATGCACACAACATACAGTTCTTCTATGTATCCAGGGGAGTCTTGGGTATTATTTTACAAGTGCAGGGCCCCAACCCCTTTTTGTAAGGCAATCTCTTACTGATGGAAGCCATCTAGTAGACCAGGCTAGCTGGCCAGTGAGCCAAGGACACTATGCACCAACATGCCCTGTCCTTACATTTAAGCTATGCTTTGCCCTGCTGCTGGAATTTAAAGGGAGCTCAATGAACCAGAAAGGAACTGAGATGTATAATATGGGGCGACTATGGCCACAGCCTAATTAGTCTAAAGTATTGTGCCTGTGTGAACTTTCAGAGAACTCCAGGACCCGGGTGGGATTAAAAGGTAAGGTTTCCCATGCCCGCATAACAAACAGGTTTACAGAAAGCTACACTGAGAACCCACCTGCTTCAGCCTGTCATAGTCAAGTCCTTCTGTCTGGACTCCATTGGCACTCGGCTGTGATGAAGGTGTGGATTTGGGTCTGTACAAAAGAAATTTCCAGGACAGATAAATTATATTTACAATATATAATGAGTTTGTAAGTAACTATAAATTTGCCATCCCAAAGCCAGATTTAAATTCATTTCTTAAACACATTTTGCTAAAAAGTTAATTGTCAAAATTTCAGGACTGATGAGAACAGGCAGCAGAAAATGTTTTTTACTTCATCAATTTAATCATCTATATTAAAAGAAAAAGGAGACAATACAGTGAAACTCCTTTATGGAGAAAGTAGAAGACAGCACTCCCTGGTACCAGAGAACAAACGGCATGCTGGCCAAGGACACAACAAAGCGACCAGTTGAAACCCTCAAGGCCCGTACAACACAGCCATGTTTGGTGCTTTTGAGATACTATGTTAGGCATTAAATATCAGGCAAATCAACAAAGGGAAAGCTCTACTGTCTTAAATTTTTAACAAAGATCAGTTTGTAAGTTCTGAGCCTCAGTTTGCAGGAAGAAATAATTTCATAAGGCTAATTTCTTAGCCTGTTTGCTTCCTTTTTAAGTATTTAGACAAAAAGCTGAAAACTGACTATCAGGTTAGAAGCACACTCTTATATCCAATTTACTCTAACTTCTTGTAAGTTCATAAATGTACTCTGTTTTAAAGAGGAAGAAAATGGAATAAATAAAAACAAAAAAAATTGGGAAATTTTTAAAAATTACTTTAAAAAATTTTTAATTACTTTAAAAAATTTAGCTTTTATTAAAATTTTTACAAAGTAAAATAAGTGTTAGGGATTAGGCATATTTGATAAGTTCCAACACCAAAATAAATCATGGCTCCCTCTTCAATCCTGAAAATGGAAGGAAATCCTCAGTAGGAAACCTGGAGCTTCGGTCGTTCACGTCTCCGTTTTCTGGTTTAGAACAGTAACCACTCTATAAACCATTACTCAATCAGGTATTTCAATTCTGCAGAGCACTAATGTTAGAATTGTATCTGAATCAAGACCCAACATGTGTAGCTTGCTATAAAGCTGTATTTTATAATTCACATAAGATATAATACTCCAAACCCAAAGGCATTGTTCACGAAGATAAAATACTTAGTTAATTTGCTTTAATATCAAACCATTTTACTGCTTAAAAAACTTACTATGAAACAAGAATAACCAATTTTAACTATTAGGTATCTGCTTATCCAGAAACTCTGTAGTTTATATAAAGAGCTGCCCTCTCCTGAGACCACGCCTTTCTTTGTTGAGACGCCCACTTAATTGCAGTCATTTATTCAAGGCCCAGGGCACTGTGCATAGTCAGGTGCAGTAAATAGTTTTGAGGGTTGGCACACTGCATTTTATACTTGTTAATTATTTCTGCTTTCCAAAATTAAATTATTAATAATCTGCTTTTATTTTTCCCATTTGAGGTCAAGTAGTGATTTTCCTCCCTAAGATATATAATATTTCTGACATTCAAACAGGTACAACCCGCTACTTAATGAAGAAATATGCTATCGTGTATAAACATATCTGTATTTATTAAACAATTTAAAATGTTAATAAACAATTGTACAAACATGCAATTAAAAAAAATTAATTCATGCTACCATGCAATCCACCACCAGCACCAGCACCAGCACCAGCAGCACCATCATGAGAACTGACTCAGGGGGGAACTTTTCATACTGAAGGAAAGAAGCAATCACCACTTTTTTTTCTTTTTTCTTTTCTTAAAAAGGAACACTATCCTGGCACCAGGTGTGTGTGTGTGTGGGGGGGGGGGCAGTCACGTGACTTACAAGATTTCGTTGTAAGGTACTATTTTCTCTCTCTATGTTCCAGAGATTTTCCTAATAAACCTTTTGTTCAGAACAATTAGCCTACCTCAAAGAGACAAATAAAGAGGCTAGACATTTATGGAAAATTAACTAGTCAGCAAAATAAATCTGCCAAATATTTTGGTTGCCAGTGGCATAAAAGAAATTTTAGCAAATAAGAATTTGATTAGAGTCCAATTATTGAACTACTTACTGACATAGATAGCCTCTCTATACACTACTTAATTCATGTTTTCAGTAAATCAATCTCTCTCTCTCTCTCTCTCTCTCTCTCTCTCTGTAGCCCTGGATGCCTTGAGACTCTCTACATAGATCAGGCTGGCCTCAAAGCACAGAGATCCTGGTTCTGACTCCAGAACACTGGGATTACAGAATCTGCCACTGTACCTGGCATACATTAATATATTTCTAATAAATTACACATATCTCAGTGGTTTATGTGTTCAATCATTTCTCTGAGACAAGGTCTCACTGTGTAGTCCAGGCTACCCTTAGTTCATAACCCTGCTTCAGTAGACACCTGAGGATCCAGATTACAGGCATATATACCACCATGCCCCTCTTTATATCTGTTACTTTTACCTTATGAGTTTTCACTTTAACTGAGAATAAAATCCTAGTTTATTAGATGTTTAAATACATGTGTTTTTTCTTTTTTCCTTTCTCCCCCTTTTCTTCCCCCCTCTCCCCCGCCTTGGCTTTGCAATACAGGGTTTCTTGCTGTCCTGGAACTCATTCTGTAGACTAGGCTGGCCTCAGACTCACCGAGATCCACCTGTCTCTCTGCCTCCTGAGTGCTGGGATTAAAGGCATGCACCACCTGGCTACACATTTTTTGTTTTGTTTTTTTGTTTTTAGCTGTAAGAGAGCATACTGATACCACAATATTTAACTTCCTATTCTTTCAAATTAATTCTGCAAATAGCTGAAAAGCATCTGCAGACTTTTAAAAAGTTGCCTTTTTCCAATTAAGAAAGAAGCAGATGACTGATACTGGCCACCAGCCCTTTAGAGGTGTCGGAGGCAATGCTAATAGTGTCTGAACCTAAGCCATACATGTGCTGAGGACATGACTGACCACTAAGCCCCAC
Organism: Mus minutoides; assembly: GCA_902729485.2. NCBI lineage: Eukaryota > Metazoa > Chordata > Mammalia > Rodentia > Muridae > Mus > Mus minutoides. The sequence continues at coordinate 99,208 of CACVCL010027651.1, read as the reverse complement.
CCCCATACCTATATGTTTAACATCCCAAGGTCTAAGTTGATCTAGAAACAATGTGCTCAGGATGTCAGATACCAAACTGTTAAAGACACTCATTTCACTACATCAAGGAAACAAACTGTGCTCCAAGCAGCTTCACCTATGGCTACAATTCTAACCTGAGTTCTAGCAAAACCAGCACAGGACCTTCAATTCCATTTTTTAAAATCCTTGTCACATAATTATGATGAGAACAGCCTTAAAGGAAAACTCTAAAGCTTCCAACTGGACAATGTAGGATAATTTTCCTCTTCATTCCAGTAAATATGAATCCAACTATCGAATGATAGCAGGGTTCTACTTTTAAGTGTCAAACTACAGCTAAAACAGAAGAAACCTCTGTCTTCCTAAGTGTCTCCCTTGTGGTGATTACCAATCCAGGTAGAAAAAGCTCAGCCCTCCCCTGGACATGTTACTGAAAGGTCTGAAACCACAAAGTCACAGCAGCAGGATGATACCTGTGTAATGAATCAGAGGCCCTGTTGTCAAAAACAATCTGATTTCTCCTTGGAGAATCCCGTCTATGAAGGGGAAAAACCATTTAAAGGGTATACAGTAGACCTTGAAAAAATAATTCCCACGATGCTACTGATTTATAGATACATAGCAAGCAAAGCAAAAACAAAAGGTGTTAATTATCCTTAAGATATCTATTTTACCAAATTTAAAAGGGTATTCTCAAACTAATTTACATGAAGACACAATGGCCACTTGTGTAGGCTACAGCTAGCTACTTACCAGGGATCAAAGCACAAGGAAACACACTGCAATTTGATAAATTTCAAAGCAACAGACTAACTATTCACAGGCATATAAAGAACATTTTCTCCCATCATGAATAAAACCAGTAGATTTTGCCAGGCGTGGTGGTGCACGCCTTTAATCCCAGCACTCGGGAGGCAGAGGCAGGCAGATTTCTGAGTTCGAGGCCAGCCTGGTCTACAAAGTGAGTTCCAGGACAGCCAGGGCTACACAGAGAAACCCTGTCTCGAACCGCCCCCCCCCCCAAAAAAAAACCCCAAAAAACAAAAAAACAAAACCAGTAGATTTTTACTGAAAACCACAGAACATTCCAAGATGATCTATCACTCATCTTAAAGCCTTTACCACAATGTTCTTGCTACAGAAAACTCAGACACTATCTTTTCCTTCTTTCCCACAGGCCAGGCTGTAGAATAGGATGAGCTTGACTTTTCTCCTGCCTTCAACCCCAAGCCCTGTGCCTCAGTGCTAGGACTGCAGGCACCTGACACCATGCCCAGTTCATGCAGAGCTGGACATTAACTCAGGGCTTTCTGCATGTTAGGTAAGGTTGCTACCAACTGAGCCGCACCTCCAACCTGCCTTTCCTGTTCTGTGGTGTGTGTGGATGTGTGCACGTGGATGTGCACGTGGATGTGGAGGCCAGAGGTTGTGATGACTGCTCTGTATTTTTTTGAGACACGCTCTCGACTGATTGATTTAATATTTTGAAACAGGGTCTCGCTACGTAGTCTAGATTGGCCATCTACTTGCCTCTGCCTCACATATGCTAGGAATAAAAACTGTGCACTACCAAATCTAGATTATTTATTTTTTAAATAATATGCAAATGGGTGTTTTGGCTCCATGGGTACACAGTGTCTTTGTAGACCAGAAAACAGCATTTAACCCCCAGGAACTGAAGTTACAGATGGTTATTAGCAGCCATACGTGCTAGGAATAGAACCTGTATATGCCAAAACGACTACTAAACCATTTCTCCAGTCCACACTTAGAAGATTTGACTAAGATACAACAAATTTATGTTTGCTCTCTTGCATTCTCTATAACATGTAGCTGATTTTCAATATAAAGCATAAAATTTTCTTCTAAAATTCTTAAAACTATGTAGGGTCTAATGGGGCATTACTGTTCAATACTGTATCAGATTTTCGTTATTGTTCAGTATTAAATTACTGTGGGGCAGTAAGTCTACTCTGGTTATGTTGCAGGTATCCTTGGTTCTTTGGGAAACTGTCAGAGTATTTAGGGTGAAACACCATTTACTTACAAGTTTCTTTCAAACTAGTAAGAGAAAAATAATATAGATGCAAAGCCATAGACATTGACTATTTGTTAAGTTTCAGTGATACGTGTATTTTAATACTTGCCGCACTGGTTTTCCTTTTAATTTGGATTTCAAAAATAAACAAAAGGGATGAAACTCTCCTAAAATATCAGTCCATGTGATTAACAAACTATCTGCAGAATTGATCAGATAAGCGGGAGTAGCCAAGGCGCCATGAGCTCGGTCACGTATGGATCCGGAGCTCTCCTCTGTACAACTTGCAATAGCTTCCTTTTAGACATGCATGTAACATAAAACTTAGAAAAGAAAGTCAGTACCTGGAGATTACAGGTGACTTACTGCCGTTCATTGTGTTTGTTCTTTCCCAAGGTTTTCTGGTTGGTTCTTCAAAAATAAGAAACAAGGGTGATTAAACACATCTCAGATCCTTCCAGAATCATTACAGAACAAGACATTATAGTCCCATCACTCTACGCACACAGAGGTAATACCAATAAACACCCCCCCAAAACATCTAAACAGTAAGGGTTCTAAATTGTACTATTGTAGAACGTAAAGCAGAAATGTGGGAGGCAGAGCTCTATCAGTCTGAGGCCAGCCTGGTCTTCAGAGTGAGTTTCAGGCAGCCACGACTACATAGTGAGACTTTGTCTAGAAGAAAAAAATCAAAACAAAGCTAGGTGATACTGCACACCTTTAGCTAGCACTAAGGAGGCAGAGGCAGGTGGATCTAAGTTCAAGGCCAGCCTGGTCTACAAAGTGAGCTCTAGGGCAGCCAGGGCTAAACAAAAAAAAACTGCCAAATAATAATGAAAGAGGAGAGGGGGAGGGAGAGGGAGAGGGAGGAAGAGAAAATAGCGAGAAGGAAAAAAACCCATATTATAAAATCTAAATATTACAGTTCTATAATCCAAATGATAATGGTAACAAGCATGATAAAGAAATAAGTATAATTTATACTAGAATCTGATAAATTCAAATGTACTAATTTTTTTGTGCCAACAGTAAATAAAAACTATAATATATGATGTGTTTCTGTTCAACATTTCACATAAGTCTAAACAGCTCCAAATAAATGTGAAAATCAGTCATTCTCAGGACTTAGGAGACTGTCTCCTATGTGACGGGCTATCTAGGGTGCTTTGAACAGTGATTTTTCCTTTTTTTTTTTTTGAGACAGGGTTTCTCTGTGTAGCCCTGGTTGTCCTGGAACTCACTTTGTAGACCAGGCTGGCCTCAAACTCAGAAATCCGCCTGCCTCTGCCTCCCCAGTGCTGGGATGAAGGCGTGTGCCACCACGCCCAGTTAAACGGTGATTTTCTAACTTGGCTGACTCACTGATGTGCTCTATCAGTGACCTGACTGGAGAACTTGAGAAAATCAAAAGATTGAATCTCTGTCACAGAGGAATAGCACTTGAGTCACATATGGGTCACATGTCACTGTATAGTTTTATATAAGAACTTTGTTTTATCTTCTAATGTCTCTCCTCATATGGCTTCTACATAATTTCACTCAGGAGGAGGCTTTATAGTCTCTTTCAAATATATGCAAAACTAAATGTGAGGGAAGAACCATAGGGCTGCAGCTGATCTTCCTGTATTTTATCATGATTTCATTTTCCTTTTGTGTTGGAATTGCTAAGGCATTCCCTGTCAGTGAACACAGGAATGGCAAGTTCCAGAGATAGCAAGAGAACATCTCAAAAACAAAACAAAACAAAAAAAACAAAAAACAAAACAAACAGAGCAGGGACAAGAAGGATGGAATAAAAAAATGCATCCACCCCACCACCCTAAGTAACAGAGGAGTACAGCAGCAGGGTGGGCCATGGAGACAGCTGTCAAAGATGACTCGGGTGAAAGGGTGTGAATAGCTTAACAGGTTGGCAGGTGCAGTACAAACTACTTTAACAGATGATTGAGGCCCTTTCTCAATTAGGGAGAAGCCCCTATTAGTCTTTCTTTGTTAATCTTAAAGGGCCCCCTGGTTGTGAGGAAGAGTTACTCAGCCCTGTGGAAGCAGAGGGTAGGGTGTCTCTTCTCTGGGGACCACAGCCAACCCACGTACTTTACAATGCATAAAGCACACTGTTTTCTCCAAAGACAGCCCAGATTCCACAGGTGATTCCTAGTTACCATCTCATGAGTTTTTGTACTTAAGAGTTTTTAATTTTTACTCATGTTTGGTTCATTAAATGCTTCATACAATGTCAATTTTTAGAATTGAATGAAACAAATGAAAAAGAACCTCTGAACCTTTTTGAACAAGGTCCTGATTTTATATGTGGATTACAAACCACTGATTTTTTTTTTTTTTTTACTAACATAATGTCCCTTATTTAAAAAACAACTAAGGTGGACTTGGAAAAGTCTATGAAGTCAGGATGTTAATGACAAGAATAAATCTATCGACAGCTAACTTCAAAAGAAAATTTGAGTGGGAAAATGACCTGAAAGGAAAACCTACTACTGTCATTTTCCTAAGCTAATATAATTTCTAACTATATTAAATACTTGTCTTTATATCCATAGATAAATATGGCTTTTACCTTTTTTTTTTTTGCAACAGATGGAGACTGTTGTTAAGATCCACAGCTGTGCAGAATAAATAATTGACTGTTTGCCAACCCCAATTAGTATATCTGCAAAGTAACTCTTGTATCTAAAGTTCAGGAACATCACACAGAGAGTGGGGAGCTTCTTAGAGCCAAAGGACCAGGCCTAATGCTAGACAGTGTAGAAGAATTTTAATCCAGGAACATGGCTGCTCTGGTAAGGAATCACATCCAAAGAATTTCTAGGTGTATATAATCTGGCTGGAATGATACACCTTCAATCCCTCTGGCTGGAATATAGACATGCCCTTAGTACCCACCTTTAATCCCAAACAATGAAAGTAAAGTTAGCTTGCAGAAGGAAGCAGCTATGTTTGAAAGTGGTGTCTAATTGCAAGGCAGACAAAGTGGCAAATCAGAGAAAGATTTAACAAAAGAGTCAGAGATGGGAGTTCCAGGACAGCCTGGGTTATACAGAGAAACCCTGCCTCAAAAAACCAAAAAAAAGCTGGCCGGAACGAGCGGGGCTGACCGGAACGAGGGGAGAAAAAAAAAAGATACACCCAAATCTCACAAGAACAGCACAGGAAAGAAAGGAGACTTAGGGGAGCAGTGCATATAGGTAGGTAGATGGGGGGGGGGGATCAGTTTTATCGGGACAGTTTTGTAGAGTAGAGACAGGTTGTAGGTGAAGCCAGAGAATGAGAAGGAGTCAGAAGATTAGAACAAACTCCTGAGTCAGTTTGAGGCCAATCTGAATCAGTCAGCTTGGTCAGAAGTTCTGAGCCAGAACAGCTGAGGTGAACCAACCAGCCAGAGTTCAGAAAGAACTAGGAAGGGTGACCTTACTCTGTGGTAAGCCTCTGAGACAACAATTACATCTGGCAAATAAATGTTACTTTATAAGATAGCATCCCCTAGACATGACAGAGAAGCTGTACCCATGAAATCACGATAACACAGTCGCTTGAACAAAGGCAGCATAGTGATGACACCAACTAACACGCCAACAGACACAGAAAATTCCACGTCTCCCAACTGCTGGACAAAGAGCTACAAGTTCAATGGCTGCACAGAGGAAGGTTATAGCTTCTTCAACTGGGACTGAAATACACTGTAATGCTTCCGAGCACGCTCACTTCATGCTCTACTTTTAAGACTGTTTAGGGGCTGGAGAGGCAGCTCAGCAGTTAACAACAGTGACTGCTCTTCTGGAGGTTCTGAGTTCAATTCTCAACAACCACATGGTGACTCACAACCATCTGTAATGAAATCTGATGCCCTCTTCTGGAGTGTCTAAAGACAGCTACAGTGTACTCATATACATAAAATAAATAAATCTTTGAAAAAAATTAAAAATAAAAAAGAACTTTTAAAAATAGCTCCCTGTAATGAATACTCTCAAGTACATAACAGAAAGAACACACACACACTCACACTCAGACACACACACACACACACACACACACTCACACACACACACACACACACACACACACACACAATGGTATTTGCCTAGACAGCACTAACAAAAATGTTAGGTTTTAACAGATTTCAGTGTGAGGAAGAAAAGCACTGATTTATGAGATCACAAAAGGCAGACGAAGCCGAGCAGTGGTGGCGCATGCCTTTAATCCCAGCACTTGGGAGGCAGACGCAGGTGGATTTCTGAGTTCGAGGCCAGCCTGGTCTACAGAGTGAGTTCTAGGACAGCCAGGGCTACACAGAGAAACCCTGTCTCAAAAAATCAAAAAACCCAAGAACCAAAAACAAAACAAAACAAAACAAAACAAAAGGCAGACGAAAGGTCAGCGCCTTCAAATACACACAAAGCACTTTAACACTTTAGTGAACAAGCAGTCACCTGATCCAGACACAGGAAAAGGGACTTTCTTAATGAGAGGATTAGCACTTAGGATCGTTGTCTCCTGAACTTACCAGGTGTACTTGTTGATGGGGCCTTGGACGTTATAGGCTCTGCATCTTCCTAAACGTTCAGAAAGAGTCACATGAACATCACATTCACTAGAAAGTGCAGCTCTCTGCAGCTAGCCTTCCCAACTTCCTTCCTGTATCCTCTCTGTCACTCCCCTTTCCTCCATCTGTCCGACACTCTGGCTTCTGCTTGCTTCTCTCACCTTCCCCTTAGGCTCCTCCCTGCTGCCTTCCCAAAGTGCTTTCTTTCTCGCTAAGTTCCAAGCACCTGTATTAGTCACCCCTAGGAACCTCATGGACAGATCTGCTATGAGAGGAGGCCAGATGGCACAGAGAACCACGACACCCTGTGTTCAATGACAACATGGAGAACAGATAAAAGTTTACCCAGCTGAATGTGGAGAAGGCATGAAGGGTGTACTCCTAAGGGGCATAGCTAAAAGTATAAGGTAACCTATAAACTGTTGACTAAATATAATTCTTTAATCTCACATAGCACAAAAAAATTGGGAAACCCACACATTAGAAATTTTCACTAGTGTAAGAATTCATTCACTCCCTTCAAGGTGAATATAAGAACAAGTTAACTTTATAAGTTTGAACTTCAACTTTCCCCACACCTCCCCAGATTCAACTCAATTCACTATGAATGAGATTACAATTTAATTACAATTTAACACATAACACTCAAGCCATATTTTACTGGTTGTATAGTTAGAAATAAAATAAGCAAACATAAGATCAAACATTAAGTTCATTCAGATTCTTAATCTTTACATGCGTTTCTGAATGAGCTGGGCTTGAGTTCCATCTCTTGTGTGTGTGTGTGTGTGTGTGTGTGTGTGTGTGTGTGTGAGAGAGAGAGAGAGAGAGAGAGAGAGAGAGAGAGAGAGAGATTACATCCACTCACACTTCTGTCTTCCTTTTGTTCTGTTTCTATTGTTGATCCCTTCTCAGCAATTCTCCTCCTCCTGGCCAGCAGGGCACTCATTTCCTCCATTAAGCCACTGCCCCCTAGAGGAAGAGGTCCATTCCCACGACCCGCGTCTGCTTTGGATGAGGCCAAGCTCCCACTCCCAGCACTCCCTCCGCCTGGGAGAGAGCCGTCCTCCACCTTAATGAGAGCACACACACACACATAATAATTTCCTTTGTAGATAATAACGTTTACTAATATATTCAACACAGAAGAACACGTTGTTATTGATTCCAAAACTGTATTTTTCAAATTTGAAGATCCAATAGAGTGAATAACATGGACTTCATATATCAGTGAAAATTTTTATCAAAGTTACGATCACCAATAATGGGATGAAACAGTATTATCTATCCACATGATACGCTGAGAAAGATAAAATCTTTGTCATGGTTTGTCCTTATATATCCCAAACATATCATTTAAATCCAATATTGTAACGTCCCTCCCACACCAGCCTGCTCCAGGCTGGTGTACAGACCAGCCATAGGAAGCCACACACGGTTGGCTTTCATTGTCTTGCTAAATCGCACCTGAACTACTCTGGTGCCCTGCTGTCGCTGTGCCTCTCTCAGGACGACCAAGGGCTCAGACATTTCAGAGCGCCCTGAACCCTGGCACGGCCCAGTTCACCTGCCTACAGCTGGGACATCCCACAGTACTTCAGGCTTCGTCAAATTCCAGGCGCCTGAGCAGAACTGACTGGGGGTTGGGCTGGGCCTTCCCTCTTAAAACCAAAGAAGAGCCAGCTTAGTGGCGCACACCTTTAATCCCAGCACTCGGGAGGCAGAGGCAGGCGGATTTCTGAGTTCGAGGCCAGCTTGGTCTACAAAGTGAGTTCCAGGACAGACAGGGCTATACAGAGAAACCCTATCTTGAAAAACAAAACAAAACAAAACAAAACAAAACAAAACAAAACACAAGACACTTTGAATGGAGAGATTCGTCTTGGCGTCCATTTCTCTCCTCCCACCCTAGTCTGTTACAGGTTCTGTCTGCCTTCCAGGGAACCCAGTCTGATTATGGGGGAACCACAAGACGGTCCGGACCCCTACACAACATTGAGGGGGAAATGTGATAAACCAAACTGAAAGATAATTAAAAAGCAAAACAAAACAAGCAATTGTCACCGATTAAAAAAACAGGCATTGGGCTGGTGAGATGGCTCAGCGGGTAAGAGCACCCGACTGCTCTTCCGAAGGTGATAAGTTCAAATCCCAGCATCCACATGGTGGCTCACAACCATCCGTAACGAGATCTGGCACCCTCTTCTGGAGTGTCTGAAGACAGCTACAGTGTACTTACATATAATAAATAAAATAAATCTTTAAAAAAAAAAAACAAAAAAAAAAAAACAGGCATTACAGCTAATTTAACAAATGATCTTGAATTAGAAAAACCATGGTGTAAAAGTCACTTGCTACTCCCTCCAAATTTACACTGAGGTATAGTAAGGATGTAGAGGCAAAGCAAGCAAAAGGCAGCTGTCAGTCAGATGCTGACTGCTAAGCCTGAGCCGATGGTCTCAGAAACTCCTCATGATACACTTTTCTAAAATGCTGAATTATGTTGGCTTTAAATCAGTCAAGTTGACGTCAGTGTTCATGCCAGTAATTTCACTATTTTAGACACTTAGACACATTAAGACACACATTTAAAATGTCAGTAATTTGGTAATTTACCCGAGACACTTTCCTAAGTTTTGCTCCCGCAATTGCAGCTGCAAGTCCAGTTAAAGGGCGATTGTCTTCTGACGTGGATCCAGAGAAAATTCCAGATGCAGGGAGGGGAGGGGCAGGAGGTGGGGGAGGAGGAGGAGGAGCTTGATTAGGAAGAGGGGGTGGTGGAGGGGGTGGAGGAGGAGGCCCAGTGGATGGCAGTGGAGGTGGGGGAGGAGGTCCTGGGGGAGGAGGAAGTGCTGAGGTGTAGGCAGGGCCTGATGGGAGAGGGGGTGGTGGCGGAGGTGCAGGTGGTCCCAAGGCAAGGCCTGAGAGGAAGAAAAGTTAACACAGTCATTAACAACACAGCTAAATCACTGTGGTTTACACAGGCAGATATACAGAATGCTATCCTCAAGCAAGTGACTCAGATCCTGCACTTAACAAAATAATCTATCATAATACTTAATACATAATACTTGTTTTTAATTAAGGATACTAGAATTGAAAGCCAAAGTGCACATACAACCATTTAATATTCAACTTTTTCTAATAAAATCAATGAGCTCCGCCCCCCCACACCAGTGATTTGAAAACAAATGTTTATACAAATTTAGAAAATTATGCACACACACACACATGCACACAGTACTGCCTGAGATAACAGACCCAAGATAATCCTAAACTTTACTATGATGACAAACATATCTGACTACAGACAGACAAGATGAAGAGGTGGATCTTAGGTTTTAGTATCTTAAAATGATTCTACATGTAGCCTGAGATAGGAATTACTGAAGAAATATGATAAACTAATATGAGGTAAAACCTCAAACTAACTGAGAATTAAGAATTTAAATATAAAGCAATTTTAGCCCTCGAGGTAGAAATATAGGAAGTACTTAAATATTGTTAAAAACAAACAAACAAACAAAAAGCCAGAGAGTAAAGAACTTACTTAAAATTGAAAACACCAAATTAGTAAGTATTTACTTAAGGCTTAACTGGGCTAATTTTTGTTTCTGTAAAGCCAGTGAGTTGCACACTGGGGAGTAGCTGCCACTTCTGAGGCTTGACCAGGAATACACACAGAGCAACGGAGGGCTGATGGTAAGCTGTCCCATCCTGAGGACTGAGCTCTGAGCACCAGTAGGCTTTTTAGCTTGGCAGGGCCTTTTGCTCAGATGTCAATCAGAGAGATACTAAATTACACATACTAATTTTTTTTCACCTTTTACAAAAATCTAGTAAGACAGCATCAAAAAACCCATTTTTAACAGAAGAGGTATGTTTAAAGCCAGATTATTACATTGTTTCTATAAGCACGCAGTCCTCTCTACATCCTATACTTATAAACAACAACAAAAGGCAGGGTTCCATGCACCTTCTTAAGTACAGAACTGTGTCGATCTTTATGTACACAGGCTGCACTTAATGTTACACGGCCCTGCATGTGTCTGCAGGAAACCTTCAAGGATCTTCTGTTTGCCTGTATACCAACACTTGCAATAGTATCCTCTGGGGGATACACCAAGCCTGCCAACGCTCTACTTCTGCAAAGGGCCTGAGGCTACCTACCCTAAAGGTCTAATACAGAGAGCTCAATACAGGAGAAGCCGAAATGAAAAAGGGGTCTTAGGGCAGAAGTGCTCCAGGGAAAACTCAGGGATGATTTATCTATTAAACAGATCTCCATGTCTCTAGGAAAATATCTCATATTTACACCACAGAAGATAAAACAGTCAAGTTCTCCTGGTGAAGTTTAAAATGAATGTAGAAGTACTAGGGTCCCTAAATATTAGAAAACATCTTCTATAATACAATACTGCAAACGACCTAAAAACCTAAGTTTAATATGGACATCTCCCATACTAAGTCCCAATTAAGGCCCAGGATTTAAAAAAACAAAATCCTTCATTTTAATGTTCTAAATAATAATAATAATAATAATAATAATAATAATAATAATAATAGAAAAACCACCCCAAATAGTACTCTGGCATAGAGATGCTCAATCACTAACTAAATCCATCGGACCCACTCTTCTAGGCAGGCAAAGGTGCTATGCACTACTCGGAACCACCAGTAGTCTGCAGCAGAAGTGAAGCCTTACCCTGTGGGGTGGGCGACTCGGCCGGCTGAGAGGCTGCCTGCAAGCCTGGCTCGGAAGCAGAGGAGTCTCCCAGCTCAGGATTTAGAGGGGTCTCCGCAGAGGCAGGGGCAGCTGCAGAGGGAGAAGGGAGAACACTGGGCTTGGATGAGGGAGTTGAGGCAAGAGGGGTGCCTGGAGGAGGAGAAGCCTGTGCTCCACAGTGTGAGAGTGAGGCGAGGGGAGGCAGCGGCGGCGGCGGTGGTGGTGGCGGTGGCGGCGGCGGTGGCGGTGGCGGCGGAGGTGGCGCTGCTGGCCCTGAGGTAGGCGGTGGAGACACTGGGTATGTTACAGAGTCTAGAGACCCATTGGGTGCTGTTGGTGACGGAGGCATTTGGGGCACAGGAGAGGAGACACAAACGGGAAGGACAGGCCGTGGGCCGGTAGCTTTGCCAGGGGGGCTGCTAATCATTATTGGAGGAGATGGAGGGAGGGGCGAGAAATTGGAAGTAGGCCAGGCACAGGACTTCGCAGCTGGAGGCTGAGAAGAGGGTGTGTTCACAGGAGAAGAAGGTCGAGAGTTTTTGTTGAGAGGACGAGGAACTGTAGCGTAATGGGGAAGAACAGGGTGGAAGGCTGAACCTAGAGATGTTGCAAAACGTGTCGCTGCGTGTCGCAGTGGTGGTGTAGGGGGTGTGGAAGTAGGTGGCAAAGCAGTCACTACAGCATAATCAGGAGTGGCGTCTGACACCGGAGCTGAGATGACTTTAGCATATGATGGAGGAGGTGCCGAAGGAGGCTGGCAACTGGAATACTCAGGAAGTGGAGCACTATACAGAGAGCTGTCTGAAGATGGAGCTGGACATAAGGTGGAAAGCAGCGGCAAAGACAGGATAAAAAAAGGAGAGAGAAAAAGGGAGCCAGTGAAGCCAGAGACCAGCATCAGACAAAACTCACAAACGTGGATGACAGTTAGCACCAGGGATTTAGGCAAATAACTGTCTCCACTGGAGAAAACTTAACTTGTAAGCACATTTTGAAACCCGAAAGAGGATGAAATAAGTCCTTTTAAGTATGTGGATTAATAATTTATCCTCTACAAGGATAGTAACAGTCTTAATGTTTATTACTTAGTCCACTAAAAATGGCATCAAAATTATCATAAACAGCAGAATAAACTGAGTTGTGATTTCAAACCTGGCGAAATATTTACTGCGATGGGAAAGGAACGCCCAACTCAGTGTCTACTTTTGGACATCTCTAGCTTCTTAGCCAGAACTCCAGACAATTATGCAGTTAAGAACAATAAATTAACCAATACTGAACCCGTGCTGGCTTCTCATATAGCTCAAGAATAAAATTCTTTGATACATATTAACCATCTTAAATGTTTATACTCTATCATAACTCTCTATGACACGATAAATTCCATCAGACTGTGATTTTCTTCATCATACCAGAAAATGTTTAAACCGGTTATTTTTGAGAGAATATTTTTATCTATTTTAATTTTTCCTCCAGAAATCTAACTATAACCAAACTAACTTCTTGCTATACGTAGCATAATACATACAGTGTGTGATAATTTTAAGCAATGGCACAAGGGAAATATCTTCCAAAATCATTATAATTTTTTTTTGCATAAAAACACATTCATACTTTATAGCTGAATTTTAGGGCAGCAAGAAAAATTAAAACGACAGACTAAAAATTCCCAAGGGCTTCCTTTTAGTTTCTAAGCAATAAAAGAAACACTGAAGCAATAATTGTTGAGCATTTATCCTAACTACAAACTGTACTGCTTATTCGCAAGCACTGCACATGGGAAGTATCGCCACTGACAGCTGTGCGGGGCCTGGCCCAGCTAGGCTGTAGGAGGCGCGCGTGCGCTTGTCTGCAGACTCCTTACCGGCATTGGACATTCTGCGCTCTCGCTCCCACACTTGCTCCTGCTCCAGCTGCTCCAGGCGCTCTCGCTCCCGCTCTTGCCTCTCCCTCTCCAGCCGCTCCAGCCTCTCCCTCTCCAGGCGCTCCACATGCTCCCTTTCCTGCCGCTGCCGCTCCAGCTGCTCCTGTTCCAGGCGCTCCCTCTCTAGCCTCTCTCGTTCTAGTCGTTCTCTCTCCAACCTTTCCCTCTCCATTCTTTCCCTCTCCAGCTCCTTCTGTCGCTGCTGTTCTTGCAGTTGCCTGAAATTAAACATTGGATGAATAAAAATATGCATTTATGGCTATACATCAATACAGTGAGTGGATGTTCACCTCACATTTGATTCAGACAGACGCAGAACCTGCTGTCACTACTTCCCCACGAAGGAAGGCTTCCTTACAGATATATAAAATCTGTATAGTCGGGATATAAAAAAACTGTATTTTATTCCAATGGGACTAATAAGCTCTTAACATGGGCTCAATCAACACAAATTATGAGAAGAGAGTTGCAAATAAACCTACCACTTTGATGGCCAAGTTATTAACCAGATGATGAATAATTATAAAGTGAAGTAATCGCCTTTTCTTTTTCTTTTTCTTTTTTCTTTTTTTTGGTTTTTCAAGACAGGGTTTCTCTGTATAGCTCTGGCTGTCCTGGAACTCACTCTGTAGACCAGGCTGGCCTCAAACTCAGAAATCCGCCTGCCTCTGTAATCTCCTTTTCTTAAAAATGAAACATTTTATCTGCACGTTATTTCAGAAAACACAATGATCATAGCTACAGCTAAATAAACATTTACTGAATTGAAAATAAACCCAGTTAAGTAAGAAATAAACTATAAATTTTGAATTTATAAGTAACTATAGTTATTTGGTACATATGTGTAGGCCTTTGCCTTATAATAACATACACATACAACTTTAAAATTCAAGCAAATCAGTACTATTTCACCATGACTCTGAAATCTGCTTTTTCTGATACAATACATACTGGAAAAATGACCCTAAACCCTTAGTCTGGCACCTTTAATTCCCATGAACATGTCAACACCACGGCATAGCTCTCGAGTTTAAGCAGTCTCCAGTGTAGGATATAATTTACCCTAATATTATTATTCATATTACAATAAACATTTCTCTTACTAACCCTGAAACCTCTTTCAACTACTTCTATAGGAACACAGGTTCTGGGTGGACAGGCAGGTTAATTCTAAAGATTCTTAATATATGGTTCTCTAGTATTTGAGAAAATTATCTAAAAAGCAGTTATCTTTCCTTATACATGTTCAACAGCATTTAGCTAATATTAAAGAAGATAATACAATAAAAGCTCTTTAAAATGTATAGTACTCCATAAAGATAGACTGTTGTGTTGATGATCATTCAGAAAAGTTTAGAACTGGAACCTTTTCTGGACTAACCATCTAGCTGGGCTCTGGTAAGACTAAGAGAGTTCCATGAAAGGCAAGTCGTCCTTTTGGTTCTCTCAGAATTTTCAAACAACAACAACAACAAACCCCCCAAACAAAAAACAGTAAAATACTGGAAAAAGAACTTTTACCCGTCTAAGGTGGCTATAAAAACTTTACTTATCTCACTCAAAACACAGCCTTTCTCTATACAATGCCCCAGCACATATCAATGGCTAGTTAGGAAGGGACCCATTGCAGTACTTCTTTTGAGTCGTTAAGAAACAGACTACTAATGAAATCGTCCTTTCAGGGAACATTTACTATAGATACTATTTGAGAATTTATCAGCTATAACAGTTTTGAGGGATAGCTATCAATGTGGTTATGCTGAAAAGACATTAGAAACATTAAGAAATTTTAAATTAAGAAAAAAAAAAAGACAGAACTCACCCTCAATAACACACATTTAATGAACTCAACTGAGGTTTGTATTAAAATTTTAGGCCTTTAAGTGCTAGGGATATGGCTCAGTGGTGAACACTGGATGCTTGATGTGATGGTATGTGTCTGGTCTTATTGTAGCTAGTTATGCGGTTTGCCTGATGCCCTTGGGAGGCCTGCTCTTTTCTGATGAGAATTGGGAAGTGGCTCTTGGAGAGATGGGAGGGGAGGAGAAGGAAACTATATAGTCAGGTTATACTGTACCCTGAGATATCTCTCTCTCTCTCTCTCTCTCTCTCTCTCTCTCTCTCTCTCACATACATACATACACACACACACACACACACACACACACACACACACACACACACGTGTCATAGCACTTGGCAGACAAAGGCAGGCAAATCTCTGAGTTTGAGGCCAACTTGGTCTACAGAGTGAGTTCTAGGACAGCCAAGGTTACACAGAGAAACACTAATCTTTACAAACAAACAAACAACCTCAAAAAAACCCCAAAAGACCCAAAACAGCCAAAAAAACCAAACCAATAAACCAACCAACCAGACAAACCAAAAACTAAACCAAACCAAACCAACCCCAAACAAACAAGCACAAACCACCCAACCGCACTCTGGCCTTCAGGCAAAACACCTATACACATGCAAAGAAATAAGGGTCCACTACTATTTAGGAGCAGGGGGATTAAGTTTTAGGATATTTATGTGTTGTTCTTCTTTGTCTTCATTCATATCAAAGGAATGTAGAGAATACATATAGCTTACAACACAACAAACATTAGCTTTAGTCTTAACATTTCTCCATCTATTTCCCATTTTTTTTTAAGTGAGTTCTTGTGTCTTAACTTTGGATATCCATTGTCTAATGGCAAAAGCCTCCCATAACCATGCTCACCACACGCACACATATATAGCCATAGGAAACATCAATGTCAGGGTTCACTAAAACATTAGATAATCACTGTCCACAGCTGAACTACATGGTACTCGGTACTGCATTCCTTTCTAATTGCTGGGCATTAAAAAAACAAAAACTTTTACATCTGTTTCTCAAAGCATCATAATGCTTTAACACAAGAATAAGTAACTTTTGGTAGTCACCATAGGTGAGATAGGTATGGATGAGTCTGGAGGCAGTATTGAAATAATGACATTTATAACTAGAATGTACTGACTTAAGAAGAGTGTTCCACATGTCAAAATAATCTTAAAGGCTTCCAGTCAATAAAAGATAGAATGTGTACTAAGGAAAAAAGCAGGACACCAAAGAATATTTCCAAGTTTGCTGATAGATAACTCAAGTATGCAGTTGATACACTTAAGAGACTGATGTTTGAATAAAGTAGTGAATACTTTTAGCTAGCTCATTGAAAAGATGTCTATGTATACGGGATTGAAAACACTAACAAGCAGAGATTTTCTGATTTACAAATTTGTGGTGGCATGAATAATTCCTACTTAAATTGAAAGGCTTACAAATCTGACTATAACATTTTTTTTTGGTTTTTCTTTTTTTTTTAAAGATTTATTTTATTTATTATATGTAAGTACACTGTAGCTGTCTTCAGACACTCCAGAAGAGGGCGCCAGATCTCGTTACAGATGGTTGTGAGCCACCATGTGGATGCTGGGATTTGAACTTATCACCTTCGGAAGAGCAGTCGGGTGCTCTTACCCGCTGAGCCATCTCACCAGCTCCTGACTATAACATTTTAAGCTAGAAAGTGAGACATTCTCAAATCTTTTTAAGGAGTCTCCAAAATTATAAATGATGCTTTCCTTAGAGTCATCACTACCAGCTTGCATACAGGAAATGCAAGAAACCTTCTTCTAGAGGTTGTTTACATCTGGCTGCTGGCTGCCTGGAAGTACAACCATCTCCAGATTTTACTAACGTACGTGTGTCTGAATTCCGAGCTGTGGGAATATCCCAAGAGGCTCTGTTTTCTTTTTTTCTTTTCTTTTCTTTTCTTTTCTTTTCTTTTCTTTTCTTTTCTTTTCTTTTCTTTCCTTTCCTTTCCTTTTCTTTTCTTTCCTTTCTTTTCTTTCCTTTCTTTTCTTTCCTTTCTTTTCTTTCCTTTCTTTTCTTTCTTTCCTTTCTTTCTTTCCTTCTTTCTTTCTTTCTTTCTTTCTTTCTTTCTTTCTTTCTTTCTTTCTTTCTTTCTTTCTTTCTTTCTTTCTTTCTTTCTTTCTTTCTTTTTTTTTTTTTTTGGTTTTTCGAGACAGGGTTTCTCTGTATAGCCCTGGCTGTTCTGGAACTCACTTTGTAGACCAGGCTGGCCTGGAACTCAGAAATCCGCCTGCCTCTGCCTCCCAGGTGCTGGGATTAAAGGCGTGCGCCACCACGCCTGGCTCCAGGCTTTGTTTTCTTTAGATTCAACATTTTCAATCATTTGAATGTTCTTCAGAGAAAACAATTATATGCCTTTCCCAGAAATAAACATAAGTAAATACTATTATGGCCATTAAAGTATTTTAAATATATTAATTAAAAAAACATAAAAGTTATACATCTCTCTATCACTGAGGTATTTTTCCCTAAAACATCAGTCCCTAAGACTGAAAAAACTGTTTTTTGTTTTTGAAAACAAAAAAACAAAAACCCAAAACCCACTACCATCACAACAACAAAATACTGGCTGGCCCACAACAAAATTAATATCTACACACAAATACATGTTTAGTTTATGTTTTTATGAAGACATAGTCTTGGGAGACATGCAAAATATAAATAAAATGTCAAGATATATTTTAGTCACCTTTACCTAGGACAGTTTTTGGGTAAATATAAATTTTAATTTCATAAAATGAAGTGGGAGAACCAGGAAAAAAAAAAAAAAGCATTCTGGTTGCTAACACTAACACTGACATGCCAAAACGTAAAAATTTGTATTTTTTTTCCCAGTTAACTTTTCTAAAACAGGGTCTCACTATGAAGCCCCAGCTGGCTTTGAACCCACACAGACTCAACAGTTTCTGTCTCCCGAGTGCTGGGATTAAAGGTGTGTACTACTACAGCTGGTGTAGATACACACTTTTTAATGTCCTATGTGGGCATTTCACCTCTCTACTAAATAAAAAAAAAGATAGTTGAATTTTAATATCACAAAGCTCCTAAGACAAAAGCCAATACTTACAGCAGAATGCGTTGGACTCGTGGTCCATCCTGCCTCTGGAGGATAATGGGAGTCCTGTACAGTTTCATCACTCCACGTCCTTAGTTCTGTGCTGGGGTTCTTATCCTCCCTTTATAACTTGCAGGTAGTAGTGATGATTTGAAAGCTATTTATAGATGTTAACTAAATTATCTTCTATGTTGAGATGAACGTAGGACTGACTCATGTTTCTTAGAATATATTTTCCCATCACAGCCAAGGAAGCCAAATATTAATAATGAGTAGGAACCAGAAACTGATTTGATGAATCTCACACACACACACACAGACACAGACACACACGTAGAAAAATGTATTATGGTATAACACAAGTATTAGGTCAACAAAGTTTAATATTTAAAATATCCAACAACTTTATGCTGACTAAAATAAACGTATAAAAGCCATGCCTAGTTTAAAAGTTTAAAAGGGTATTATAGAGCATCTTAATAATGCTCACTACTCCTGATTTCTTCCTACGGAAGCAACTATAAGTTTTAACATTCTTGCATTTATCTCAAGGTTCTGAACAGCAATTTCTTTACATTTATACCTGACTTCTCATATTTAGATGTTATTCTTTTCCTACTTGATAAATTATTTAATTCCCACGATCTGGGTGGTCAGCAATTGAACCTGGAGCCTCCATGAGCTCCATCCCTGCACTATACTCTAGTCCCTCACCCCTCCCTCCTACTCTGGCTACCTCCGGATTTTTTCTTCACTTTTCCCCAGCAGTACTGACAGAGCATTTAATTCCTTGCTCATCCATCAGCTACTTTCCAAGGAAACTCCCTATTTGTATCCTAAACACTAACACTTTCCTTGGCTTTCCCCCCTTCTTTTTCCCCATGTCAGCCCTATGTATGTACCAATGCACCATTCCAAGCTCTCCAGCAGAACTGCACGCAACCCCCTTCCTGTGGTTAAACGTGTCAAATGCTCAGGTTCCCCACTCACTCCTGTTTCCTTGGGAGAAACCCATCAGGAGCCCATGGGCTTCCTGACTTCAGGCAAGCAGCCTGTTCCCAAGCTAGGCACAAACTTCTTTCTTTCAAGTTCAATTCCACTCTTCTTGGATCCCAATTATGCTACACAGCTCTTGATTTCTTCCCTCATTTTAACATAACACAACATTTAATAGCTTCTACGAAGCTGCTTAGAAAAGGAAACTATTTTTTGAGACAGGGTTTCAAAATAAACAGATACTAGAGGCACTGGCCCACACTAAGTGAGTACAAATATGTACTTATGTTTAAATACAAATATGTAAATGAGATATCAAAATACATTTCATTTTGCCTTGAATCTGGAATCCTCATCTTTGGCATCTAAGTGTTAACATTACAGTTCTGTGCCACTGTCCCTGGCTGAGAAGACAGTTTAAATTGGGCTTCCTCAAAGCACAAACTAATATGAACAACGGGTAAGTACAAAAAAAAAAAAAAAATCAACAAACAAACAACTCTTGGAAGGTAAATTCAATTTTCACTAGAGGAAGATTTACTCTAATGCCTTCCATATATGGCCATTAAATTAAGGACTAGAAATGTGGTTATTTAGATAAGAAGTATTTTTAAGTATAAAATAAACACTGAATTTGGTAAGAAAAGTAGGATGTAAACTTTGCTAACATCTTTTTTTTTCTAATTTAAAATTTATTTTATTTGCATTGGTGTCTGCCTCCATGTATGTCTGTATTAGGGTATCGTATCCACTGGAACTTGAATTACTTCTAGTTGTAAACTAACATGTGGGTCCTGAGACTTAAACCTGGGTCTTCTGGAAGAACAATCTGTGCTTTTAAGTGCTGAGCCATCTCTCCAGCCCCCTATTTTTTCTTCTTCTTCAAGACAGGGTTTCTCTATGTCCCAGAACTTATTCTGTAGACCAGGCTGGCCTTGAACTCAAGAGATCTGCCTGCCTCTGCCTCTTGAATGCTGAGATTAAAGGCTTTTGAGATCACTGCCCAGGGCAAACTGTCTTTCTAAAAAAGAACTATTTATTTTTATTTTATGTGCATGGATGGGTGTTTTGCCTGCAGGTATGTCTGTGTATCACATATGTACAGGGCCTACAAGGAGCATAAAAGAGCAATGAAGGCCCTGGCCCCCTAAGAACTGAAGTTACAGACAGCTTTCAGATGCTATGTGGGTGTTAGAAGAGCAACCGTTGCTCTTAATCACGGAGTCATCTCTCCAACCCATGTAAACTGTCTTAATAATTTCATAGTTCATATTGAAAGGGTAAGTGATACATGCGTGTGTGTGTGTGTAGTCTAATTAAGAAAAATCCACACCTAAATGAGGTATTATGCACTTGATTTTCACTAAAAGGCAGAGAACCGATAAAACTATTATAATTTCAAGCCTACCTCTAGATTGTACTGAAATGACAGAGATAATGTTGCTAACCTTGTTTAACCACCATTAGCCATAAACAGATTATCTTGTATTCTCCTACTAACCCTATAATGCCTGAAGATCAGAGCCTTAAAGACTTACTTAGCTAACACTTTGATTTTCTAGTTAAAGTGGTCATGTGAAAGCGATACTGGACACAGATATTTAGTATAAAATAAGACCTCATGGGGCTGGGAGATGGCTCAGTTGGCTAAGTGCTTTCTATGCAAGCAGAAGGACTTAAAGACAATCTAGGAATGGCAGGTGCCCATGATCTGAACGGTGGGGCTGAGGATCCCGGAGCTCTCCAGTCATCTGGTATCACAAAATCAGTGAGCTCCAAGTTCAGTGAAAAGACTGTTTCAAAAAATAGCGTGGAAAGCAAATGAAGACAGCCAATGTCGATTGACCTCTAACTTCTACATGCATGAGTACATACAGGTGCACTTGGACACACACTCATACTGAAAAAAGAAAAAGGCTTACTGAAGGGAACAGACCCTGAGTCTTTTTAATATAGTTTTAGATGTACCACAAGTATGCTTTCTACCAAAAAAGCAGATAGAAAGTCACAATTTCAAGAGCTAAAGGACATAATGTGTTGTCGGGTCCTTTGGGTCTGCTACAAAACCGGAAAGTATAACCGTATGGATTTACCTTCTCTGGATTTCCAACTCTTCTTGGGATGGGCCATTTTGAACTTGAGCAGGTAGCTGTGAATTTTGTCTAGGCAATGTTGGCCCTACAAAGGGAGGAAACATTACAGATGAATATTACTATTCTACTAAGCTGGGTGGAGGAAATTAAACCATGAGAACAACATAAAACCATCACATATTAAAAAAATGCATCTTCTTTTCATCTAGCAAAATAAAATATAAGCTTTACATAACGCACAGCAAATGAGAGACTGCAACACACTGCTGCCATCCCCAGAAGGCTCACTTCACTTCAAACAGATGGAAACAGCGACAACAAAGGAAAAGGAGACATTTATATATGAAGAGCTTGGTAAAACAAGTGTTCAATGAGCATCTGAATAGGCACCTGAGCCTGACATTTTCTGAGACAATGAGACATTTTGTTTGGGGTAATTATTCATGAGGTGGAGAGGAAAAACTTAAATGAAAGATCAGAATTTAAAAACTCACCTAAATAGAACACTGGAAATGAAAAACAGGAGAGAGAGAGTGTGAGAACCTCATACTAGACGGAAGTATGCTTATGCACTTATCAAATCTGCCCACCTGAGCTGACATTTCTGTTTAATGACCTTGCATTTCCAAGACTGGTGAAACAAACATTTGCTAGACTTCCATATACTGTATTAACCTACTTAGCTGAATTTTTAATGTTCTAGGTCATCTTAACAACTTTTCATTTGGGGTAAGAAAGGCAGAGGGCTGGGGAGACCCTGTGTTTACACAAACATGGAACTGTCATGGGAAAGCACTGACCGTCCAGCCACTCCCAGCATCCATGGTAACGCAGACCCATCTTTAGTATCTTAGACTGTCACTAAATTATGGGAAATCTTATTGTCACAGGATATAAAAATTAAATGAGATCCTTGTTGCACCTAGTATAATATACAATGAGATGAAAATCTAAGGTTAAGCTAGAACAACCTTGAAATCTTCAAGAGTAAAAGCAAGAAAGTAAAGACAGTTTCTTTCCATCAACTGAGAAGCGTTACCTCTGACTTAGAGAGTTGTGTAAAGCACTACTATAAAAAGTAAGTGAATCAGTGCCGTGTATACTAGAACATGCTGCTGGGCTGAGTGAGAACCAGGAGAATCAGTGCCGTGTGTATTAGAACATGCTGCTGGGCTGAGTAAGGACGAGAATCAGTGCCGTGTGTACTAGAACATGCTGCTGGGCTGAGTGAGAACCAGGAGAATCAGTGCCATGTGTACCAGAATATGCTGCTGGGCTGAGTGAGGACCACGAGAATCAGTGCCGTGTGTACTAGAACATGCTGCTGGGCTGAGTGAGAACCAGGAGAATCAGTGCCTTGCGTATTAGAACATGCTGCTGGGCTGAGTGAGGACCATGAAAGCAGCTATTTCTCCTAGTGGAGCAGACCCATAGCTGGAAGCAAAGGCTCATCAGGATGTAAGACAGCACTGGCCCCTCCCAGTATGGAAAAGCAGAAAAATGATCTGAACTTACCTACTAAACTTTTCATCTCTTTACATGATTTTAGATTAGTCATTTAATTTGCCCTCTAATGACAAATTAGATGACAACTGCAGCAATGTATTTCATTAGATATAAGCCTGATACTTTGAGAACCAAATAAAGAAAATATAAAATCAATCCCATGTAATTAATAAGAAAAACCAAAAACACGTTTTAAAAGCAAACACACATATAAATGTTTACACAAATGAAAATATAGCTGTTATCTAACAGAATGTTTGAAAAATTAACACAATGATGTTTTGAAAAACACTGCCATATTGGGCTGTACATTAATGTTTCCTATTTTATAGAGAAAAGATCCTTTTAGAAAAAGGTAGAGGGTAGAGAGACACTGAGCTGGGAGGACAAATTTAATAACTTATAAAATTGGGAGCATAATTTATTTATCTATGCTTATAGTTATTTTATTTTATTTTAAAACTATAAAGCGAAAGCGTTTGGTAAAACCAACATAAAAGATCATTATGGCTCAGTTTAAAAAATTATGTCTGAGTGTTTAAATGAAAACTTTGGCTAGTATAATGAAACAGCTGGAAATCAGGAATCTAATTGTCATGCTCACATCTACAGAAGGCATTGTATCTCAAGGATCTTATCGATGAATTAAGTCTATACTTTTAGCTGAAATTTATATATTCAAGTCAAATATATTAAAATTTCAATTAAATCTTATTGATCTTACTAAACAATTTTGTTTTAATCTAGCTCTGGGCCCAGCATGGTAGTGTATGCCAGCATTTGGGAGGCAACCACAGGAGAAATTTGAGGTTAGGGTCACCGTGGGTTAAATATACTCTCAACAGAACAAAATTTCCAAAAAGCCCCTAAGAATCCTGATATGACTCATAAAACAAACTTAATGTGGAAATTCACTACAGTGCATTCCTACCACATAAAAAGGAAAACTTAAAGGAATCCTTTAAGATGAGGATTTTAATCTAAGAATTAACTCTTATAATTCTTTGCTACATAGCTGTATGATAACAAGCCATCTGTTTATCCAGGCATTCTTAAAATCCCTCTTTGGCATTCTGTGACATCTAAATTTAATCTGCTTGTTTTGTTTTTCTTCTTCATCAATATTGCCAAGTTGCAAAAATCCTGCATCCTGAAATATATATGCAATTAAGCATAATTATAGAATACTATAATTATTAGATAAAAATTCTGGGTAAATTATAAACTAAAGGTATACAATTACTTATTCCTTTTCATCAAACATTTCAATGGGATATAAAATTGTTGAGTTGTATCAAAGGTGTTACAAAACAACAGAAAGCAGAGACTAAGGTTAGGCAAGGTCATCAGTTGCTCTATTTTCTGAAATGTATACTATTTTTTCAAATGGGCCATATTCCAAACTGAGTATCTGTTTTCTCATAAAATACAAAATAGATACTTTCACAACTATCTCAATGAGTAAATAACAGTTTATCAGTTATCTTTGTGAAGAAGAAGAAGAAGAAGGAGAAGGAGGAGAAGGAGGTGGAGGAGGAAGAAGAGGAGAAGGAGGAGGAAAGAAAGAAGGAAGAAGGAGGAGGAGGAGGAGGAGGAGGAGGAGGAGGAGGAGGAGGAGGAGGAGAAACAACCAAGGTGCAGAGATGGGGGCTGCTGCTCTATCTCGTCCTCTGCCTGCGGTCTGCCTGATAACCAGGCAGATGGCTGGTCCTAACATGCCCAGGTTAGGCAAAGCAAAGTTTGTGAATTACTGTTCCTAATAAAAACCAAGTAGCAATGTTGCTGATACACATTCTATAAATGATGGAAATCTGATATGAACTTCTCTCCAATAAGAATGGCATTTCAGTTTTGCCTTCAATTCTGAGTGTTGGTTAAAGCACATTTCACTTACTCTCATTTTAATTCTCACAAGTCTAGGTAATAATTAGCCAGACTATTTAAAAACACAGGACTAAAAAACAAGTAGGTGCTGTTATATACAATACAGTTAAACTTAAATTTAGCAATCAGATGGAAGACTGTATATAAATAAAAGGCCGTTATAAAGGAAATCTGTGTTTTAAACCTGTTATTTTATGTTTTAAAAACTCCCCTTTGTTAATACGGTCAAATTACCCTTTCCCCTTTGGTAAGCTATTATTCTACACGTGGATCTCAACCTTAAAAGCACAAAGTTACAGAATCAAGTGCATTTTCAAAATGAGCTGGAGAGAGGTATAAAGTCACACAAATATCAATGTTTGCTCCTAGAGGCTCAGGAGAAGCCCAGGGTAAGACAAGACCAGAGATAACGCTACTGATGCTCAGCAATCTGCAGTACTGAGCTGGAGTCTGGGGCGAGGAGCAGAGATTTACATACAACACGTCATAACATAGGTGCTCACTGCTATAACCACCAGCTGGAGCAGATCCAAAGGTAACTTACATGACCAGGACATAAATTAGAATTTCCTCTTTTCTTTTCTTATTATAACATGCTCATCTAATCCAAGCATAGAAACTTAAAAGCCAGAAACCATATCAACAATGTTGAGAAGTCACACTAAAAATTCTGAGTTACATAGAAAAAGTACACACACTAGCTGAACTATTAATTTGAAATTTTTTGTAGCATACCACTTTATAATTTTCTCTCACGAAATTGTCTACTCAAGGTATGAGTCAAAAAGGCATATGTGAATAAAAAAATTAAAATAATTAAGAAAAACTTTATTTTGAAATTTGGGTTTCCAAAATATGAAGTTTCAGAATCAAATAGAAAAAAAGAAGAATTCAAACAAAATGTATCTACATACTAATCTATATAAAAAAATTCCCTGTGCATGCATATATATATATATATTTGACAGCTCTAGCATGGAGTGGCTAAGTGATATACCTAATTTATTCATGCAAATAATACATGTATATACACACATGTATATTTATTAGAGTGAACATGACAGAAAATGATCTAAGCCTAAACTCACTTCTAAGGCACAGAAACCTAGGCTACCAAATAAAGCAAAGCATATTGTCCTCTGAAAGCCACCCACTGAGAGAGTAAGCTTCCGTCTACCTTTCCAATACGCATATCTAGAACTAAGTCAAGGGAACTAAGTCTAGTGAAATAGAGCTCCTTCCCAACAACGCACATTTACACTACTCAAGTCATGAAAAATACATACCTTTTCCTTCTAAATTAGACCAGATGTCTATTCACAAAGAAAATTATAACTAAAAAAAAAAAAAACTCTCTCATTTATATTGGAAGAGGTGAAAGAATATTTTAAGATTTTATTTCTAGTTAAATCCTCACAAATAAGCCAACTCAAAAGCTAACCCAAAACAACCTTCAGGAACACAACAACTATCACAACATAAAGCAGAAGCCTGCTTCATATCTCAAATACCACAAACCAGACTATGGCCTAAAGGAACAAAAATTATGGATATGTGCAAGTAGTATGTACCACAGCTTGAAAAAGTAATGTAAACATAATGTTGCTTACCACAGAAAATACATCGCAAATTAGTGCTGTCCTGGGTAGCAGCAACCTTGCTCTGGGCTGCAACAGACACCTTGGTGTTAGACGCTTCGAAGGACAAGAGGGCCATCTGAAGAACTTCACAGTAACTAAAAGGTGCTTTGAAATGTTCAAAATGGATTTATACATGCGTCCTAGCTAGATCCTCATTCTGGAAACTTTATGATTTTATAACTTAAATATTTCCTGAGCTATGCAATCAAAGAATGCAACCTGCATTTTAATACTGTATTTTTTAAAACATTAGTGAAAATGAAGTATAGAAAGTTAAGATACATGGCTAATAGAATTAATTTCATGAGGTCTACCCTCCCATTTAGGAGAACTATAGTCAAATAAAGTGCAGGGGAAATACTCAAGATTCATTTAATTAAAACTGGTCATTTATAGCAGCTGGAAAAAAACCCCAGAAGTTATAAATAGAAAGATATATATGTACCCACTGATATGAGATTGTTTTATACTTAACAATAACCAACAAGGTTTACAGAGACACACTTTATTACTATTTTTCCCTATATATACAACATACTAAATAATAATAAATTAGTAAAATTTTTGTGTGGCCACACCAGCCATTTAACCTACATAATTTATATTAAAATTTGGTTTATCAGTGAAATAAATCCTTAAATTCTTTTTAAGAAAAACTCAAAGAGAAAGTGGTAATTTCTGAAAAGAGAAATGCTTTATCCAAAAATCAAGGTATTACTCAAAACTGGGCTGAGAAAAATTTTTTTCTTACTATTAATAACATGCAAAAGGTACATCAATAATTTTTCAGAAAACCCTTTCAGCAAGGAAAGATTTTCTTTTCTTATGGGTACTAAGAAGACAGTTAATGGCTCAAATATATGTTGGATTAAGGAAAACCATATTAAAGCAAACAAGACAGTATTTTAGATTTACCTAAAAGTATATTCTTTAAGATAATGCCTACTAAGTAAAAAGTTTTAGTAAAATCAGAACCAAACCAACTTATAGTCAAAGGCTTATTAAAATAAAATAAGTCACAAATAAAAATTTTCACCATTTTTAGCAATAGACAACATAATCCAATTAAATCTTAAAGTACCAATACAGTAGGTATTTTAAACACCAGTAGAAGAAATTGATACAGCCAACTTTGCTAAGTATTTTACCCACCCATCTCTCAGCAACTGCATGCACAATACTTAGAGCAGTGATATAACCACAGGTACCCAAAGGCGAGCTCAACAAGCTAATGAGATCATGCTAAAGGAGATAAACATTTCAGAAAAACTATGGTAGTTACATTTTAAATTTAAACTCCTTTATAAAAATATGCCTTACCGGTATTTACAAATGCTACTTCCACAAAACCTTCATGAGTGAACACACCTAGTTATGAGGTTTTATTCTTTAGTTCCTTTAATCCGTATCAAAAAGGAAAACATAGAAGGACAATTATGAGAAAAAACTTACATGAAAGCCCTGAGAAAGTATCTTGCTTCTGACAGCAAAGAAGCTGCCCCATCCCAAGAGCAATCATCTCAGTCACATGACAATCGTCAGAATGCAGGCGCTGTTATCACTGCAGGGACTAACCCTTTCCACCCAAGAACTCAGTCTCTCTCTCTCCTTCTCTCTCTCTCTCTCTCTCTCTCTCTCTCTCTCTCTCTCTCTCTCTCACACGCACATGCACGCGCGCACACACACACACACACCTGAGCTGCTAAGCAGTGTCCTGCATTTGTCATCCTTAAGCATCTTCCTTCCGGTGACTTTTATTTCTGTTATCAAGTTAAACATTGATTTACTTTCTGATAGGGTTGCTAGAATTCTACTGCAGTTTGCATTTCCCCGAAGATAGTAAATTATTCATTCCATCATATGCATAAGGCTAGCAGCTTCCTGCTTACTGCTGATGCTATTAACTCTTCCTTTACTCAATCTGAGAAGACTGATTATATAGGTAAGTTCAGTATTAATAAGTAATGCTAGTATTATTTAATACTAGCACTTATCTACAAAACAAAAACAAAAAACCCCCACTATTTTTTAAAGAAGGCCATACTAGGGCTGGTGAGATGGCTCAGTGGGTAAGAGCACCCGACTGCTCTTCCGAAGGTGATAAGTTCAAATCCCAGCAACCACATGGTGGCTCACAACCATCCGTAACGAGATCTGGCTCCCTCTTCTGGAGTGTCTGAAGACANAAAAAAAAAAAAAAAAAGAAGGCCATACTATAGGAGCTTAGGGCTAAGGAAATCAAGAATGTAAAATTTAACATCTTCATTATATTTCTAGAAGTAATACAACATTCTTGATAACTACTTTGGCCTTTGATCTTGTTGCAGATGTTTGTCTCTTACTGTAATTTGCAAAACAGCCACCTTTCAGGCTTTGCCCAGTGCTGTTATTATTTTTTTTACCATCTGACTTTAAAACAAACGAACAAAAACAAAACAAAACAAAAACCCCCAAGGAAATGAAGACCTTGTTAAGCGAGGTTATCAGTGGTGGGAAGTGATGGACCCTTCAGCTTCGGCCCACATCACTGCACTTTATTATATGTCACTACTACAGCAGTCTTCTAGAGCATTTGTACTTTAAAACGTACTTAGTTGTATCTATTACCAGCTATTAATCATCTCCAGGTGAACACTGTTCCTCTCTGCATCTTTTATTTCTAAGGATTAATTAAATGAGATAATGTTTGCTTAAAGACTGGTACTGCAATGATAGCTGTCCATATTAAAAAAAAAAAGCTCATAAAACAGACGCAGCAGGCTGTATTTATATATTTATGTGGTGGTGCATGACTTTAATCCCAGCACTCAGGAGGCAGAGGCAGGGGGATCTCTGAGTTTGAGGCAGGCTAGCCTGGTCTACAGAGCAAGTTCTACAACAGCCAAAAGCTTTAAAGAAAGGGGGGGGGGCTTGAATTTGAGAGGGAGTTGGAGCATGGGAGCAGAGGGCATGGGAGAGTCTCAAGGGAGAGAAGGGGGAAATGGTGCAGTTTACATTTTAATTAAAAACACTTAAACCCTAAAGTCGCAACAACCATGTTCCAAATTGCACAATACTGTGGAGAGAATGCAAACAATAAATTCATTCAAGGCGACGGGTTCTGTAAGGTTGCATTTTAAAAAACTCTTTCACAGTATCATTTCAAATTTTCTTTTGAAACAAGTATGTTTAATGAGAGAAAATCTTCATTAATTTCAAGCAATGGAGCACAGTGCGGCTGTAACTACACATGAAAAACTCCCATCACATAGACCTCTTGTTTCTTTATTTAATCTAGGGCAATGTGTCTATGTATCTGGACTCTTCTCCCACCTTTGTTACCAAAAGGTAACCTTCCTTCAATTTATGGCTTCAAATGTACTTTTTATGATTTAAAAAAAGAAGAAAAAAGCTAGGCGTGGTGGCACATGCCTTTAATCCCAGCACTTGGGAGGCAGAGGCAGGCGGATTTCTAAATTCGAGGCCAGCCTGGTCTACAGAGTGAGTTCCAGGACAGCCAGGGTTACACAGAGAAACCCTGCCTTGAAAAAAACAAAAACAAACAAACAAACAAAAAAAAAAGAAGAAGAAGAAAAATGACTGCTAACTATAGATTAGCTGCAGATCATTTACTACACTGTACCAGCCCCTCATCCACCATGCTTCGTTAATCCTTTATTTTTAGCCAAGGAACTACAGACTGTTTCTGCCTGAGGAAATTTTTAAGAGTCAAATCAACTAGAAGTTCGCGGGTGTATAATTTACCAATCCTGTCATATCCCACTGTTCTCAGATTAAGACCTGCCCATCAAATCACTTTTCATGCATCCCTGCTCTTTGTCAAGACATTCTACTGTGGTAACATGTTAAATTTATGACTAGAGTATCTTTCAACCAGCCTTATCAGTTGCACAACTAGAATACAGAACTTTGACACCCCTTCGTATTTCTTAACCAATTCCAAAGCCCACCCATGAACCCTTCCCATGTCTCCTCCCTATTTCCACTGACAAGGTTCTCGTTTGATGACCTACTGCTTATGAGTGTGCAAGGCTGAAACGTTTAGCACAGACTCAGAGAAGAAACAGTAAGACTTCTGTTCACTTTCCCTTTCTTTTAAAATATTTCTATACTTGCTTTATAATGTATACAATATGCCAACACCAATGTGTGTGTGTGTGTGTGTGTTTGTGCATAAGCAACACATGAGTAAAGTCTGAGGCAGTTCTGCAACTTGGCTACTTTTCACAACTACTGAAACAAACAACAAAATAAACCTTACTGTATGGCATAGCTTTCAAAGATATTCCTTAAGTCAAAAGTCTGAATATATACATCCATTCAGGACAGCTCATCAAAACCCAGGACAGTCCCCCTCAAACAGGTCAGTGGCTCCGTTCCCATGGGAACCTTAAGTAGCCTGTGTTTATCTTTCTCTCTGCACAATAACTCATTATATTTCAAACAAGTTGTTTATTAAGAAGCCTCTATCTAAAGTAACACAGGGCAGCAAATATGTAAATAACAATTTGTTTTTGGGACTCAACCTAAAATTTATTATAATAATTTTAATGCTTTTATTAAAACTGTGCTTTCCATTGTGAGGAAATGTAAGGCTTTAGCAGGTAGTATTTGAAATGACTTGAGAAAGTGTGGACAAAGGAATGGGCAAGATGGCTCAGAGGTAAAGGTGTGTGGTGTTTGAAAAGGACCAGCCCCCATATACACTCCTGTGCTTGAACTCATAGCCCACTTGCAAGTGTTAGGAGGGAATGGGTGTTACATTGTCAGGGGCAATTTGAGATCCAGGAAGCTAAAGTCAGCTGATGCCCGCTTCCTCTCCAGTACCATGTCTGCCTGCATGCTGTGTTTCCCACCATGATGATTATGAACTAAACCTCTGAACTGTAAGCCAGCTCCAATGAATTATTTTCCTTTATAAGGATTGCTGTGGAGGCTGGAGAGATGGCTCAGCAGGTAAGAGCACTGATTGCTCTCCCAAAGGTCTTGAGTTCAAATCCCAGCAACCACATGGTGATTCACAACCATCCGTAATGAGATTTCACACCCTCTTCTGGTGTGTCTGAAGACAGCTACAGTGTACTTACATATAATAATAAATAAATCTTTAAAAATAAAAGCCATAAATGATGGGCTAGAGATCCAAGAGCACTGGTTGCTATTCAAGAGGACCTAGAATTAATTCCTAGCACCCACATGGCGGCTCCCAACTGTCTCTAATTCTAGTTCCAGGGGATGCAACAGTCTCACACAAACATACACACAGGCAAAAGCAGAAATGAGCGTAACATTTAAAAAAAAAACTATAAACATGAATCAATTGTTTCAGTTTAAGAAAGCTATATAGTGAACCTAGTAAAGTACTTTAAAATACTTCTCATACTCAGGTTCTCCATCATTTTATCTCTTCACTGACAATTCCTATGTTAAATTTAGCCTTCCACTATTCGACCAAAAAAAGAAAGAAAGAAAGAAAGAAAGAAAGAAAGAAAGAAAGAAAGAGAGAGAGAGAAAGAGAAAAAAGAAAGACACAAATCAACAGAAATATCCTTTATTTATCAACAATCTATTATAAATGCCCAAACAACCAGAGGCAGGGCCTAAGGCTTCTCTAACTTGTCATGCAATCACTGGATTATTACTTTACACTGTCTGCTTAGAATAAGCTGGCTGCTGCACTAGACTTAAAGCAGCTGAAAGACAGATAACATCTATACCATTGAATGCAAAAAAAGAAATAAAAAGGGAAGAGTATGACTGCTCCTAGGTATGGTGGAGGAGATTAGCTGTCCCATTGGCTGGGATGTCTGGGAGAGTTCAGAGTGAACATGACCCTGAGCTGGGCCATGTGAGGAGAGGGAAGAAGGGAAAGCCAGGAGAGTGCAGAGGAGACAAAAGGGCCAGGGAGCCAAATGGCTGGATTATAGAAGGGAGGGCAGCCTTTACAACATTT
Source organism: Mus minutoides (assembly GCA_902729485.2). Lineage (NCBI taxonomy): Eukaryota > Metazoa > Chordata > Mammalia > Rodentia > Muridae > Mus > Mus minutoides. The sequence goes on along the minus strand of CACVCL010027651.1, from coordinate 66,911 downwards.
TCTCAACTTTTAAACAAGGTCTACTACATGTTAGCTATATTATGTACCTACATCTAGATAATACAGCTAACAAGAGGAAAAAGAATAAAGACAAGAATTAATGAAATCAGTATGTACTTTTATAATAAAAGAGTAAGAGAAATATACAGGATCAGAAATACTTGAAATTCTAGGAAACTTTTCCTTAAAACAACCTGTATGTACATACTCACTAGCTGTGGTGACACAGCCACTGATCCCAGCACTCTGAAGGCAGCAGGGGCAGGCAGATCTCTGTGAGGTAGTGGCTGGCTTGTGAGTTCCAGGCCAAGCAAGGTTACACAGTAAGATCTTCTCTCAAAAAGAAAAGAAAAGAAAAAAAAAAAAAAAAAAAAAAAAAAAAAAAAAAAAAAAAAAAAAAAAAAAAAAAAAAAAAAAAAAAAAAAAAAAAAAAACCAACTACAGATTTCTATATAATCCAATTTAGTAATTATATAAACAATCCAAAAAAAGGAATTTTGAAGCTTTTAATGGACTGTGAGGTTGTCATATACAGCCAGAAAAAAAAATTCTAACTAAAAAAGCAAAGATCCATCACATCCTTGTTCACAGCTGTTTTCAGGGGTGAAAAAAGCACGGCTGGAGCATCTTAAAACTCTTCTTTTACAAGATATGCGAAACTCAAAAATAATCCTGTGCTGTTCAAACTGAGGAGAAAATATCTACTAAGATGGAGCGCTTGCTTCTGGTAAGCAGACTTACCAAAGGTTCCAGAAGAGCAATAAAACAGCTCTCCTTTCCTAAGAATGAAATTCAACATTGACTTATGCAAATACTATATTACTGCACTAAACACACCTGTCTTAGTCAGGGTTTCTATTCCTGCACAAACATCATGACCAAGAAGCAAGTTGGGGAGGAAAGGGTTTATTCGGCTTACACTTCCATACTGCTGTTCATCACCAAGGAAGTCAGGACTGGAACTCAAGCAGGAGCTGATGCAGAAGCCATGGAGGGATGTTCTTTACTGGCTTGCTCAGCCTGCTCTCTTATAGAACCCAAGTCTGCCAGCCCAGAGATGGTCCCACCCACAAGGGGCCCTTGATCACTAATTGAGAAAATGCCTCACAGCTAGATCTCATGGAGGCATTTCCCCAACTGAAGCTCCTTTCTCTGTGATAACCCAGCTGTGTCAAGTTGACACAAAATCTAGCCAGTACAACACCCTTCAGTCTACCTTAACGGGTCTATAAATTTTATTTGAAAAGAAAAATCTGAGCTTTAATATAAAAGAGTCACGATGGTGCTACTTATGGCTAACTCTGGATTTACTAAATTTCTTTCTATAACCCAGAAATTGACTATTTAAAATGCTTTGGGAAAAGTATGGAAATGAAAGATGTGCACCACAGATCTCACAGGGTGTAGGTGGTGTGTTTATAGGTCTGGCTATAAAGGACCCAAGAGAAGCATGTACCAGACCAGTCTAACTGAAAGCTGCTTCAGGGCTATCTGGTAAATGTGCACCCCACCTTCTTCCTAGCCATGCACTCTCAGTGTCAGTACAATCTGCACAAAACTGGGAGACCCACTGGTGAACGTTCATCATCACTTATGTAGTTATACTTTCAAACTCGGGGTGTAAGAGCAAAATCCTTGGTTTGAGTAAAAAAAAAAAAAAAAAAAGATTAGTAAAATGTATCTAAACAAATCCCTCAGTAAAAATTTCTTTCTTCTTATATGAACAGCACTGGCATAACAAAAACCTTCAGCTGAGCATGGTGGTGCACACCTTTAATCTGAGCACTCAGGAGGCAAAGGCAGGTGGATCTCTATATCAAGGCCATCCTGGTCTACACAGTGACTTCCAGGACAGCCAGGGCTTTGTACAGAAACCCTAGCTGACTAGTTTTATGCCAACTAGACACAAGCTAGAGTTATCTGAAAGGAGGGAACCTCAATTGAGAAAATACCTCTGTAATACACAGCTATAAGGTATTTTCTTAATTAGTGGTTGATTGAGGGTGGGTCCAGCCCATTTTGGGTAGTGCCAACCCTGAGCAGGTGGTTCTGGGCTCTATAAGAAAGCAGGTTGAGCCGGGCGTGGTGGCGCACGCCTTTAGTCCCAGCACTTGGGAGCCAGAGGCAAGCGGATTTCTGAGTTCGAGGCCAGCCTGGTCTACAAAGTGAGTTCCAGGACAGCCAGGGCTATACAGAGAAACACTGTCTTGAACCCCTCCCCCCACGAAAAAAAGAAAGCAGGTTGAGCAGACCATGTGGAGGAGGCCAGTTAGCAGCACCCCTCCATGGCCTCTGCCTCAGCTCCTGCCTCCAGGTTCCTAGCCTACTTGAATTCCTGTCTTGACGTCCTTCGGTTATGAATAGTGATACAAATCAAATAATCCCTTCCCTCCCTAAGTTGCTTTGGTTATGATTTTCTCACAGCAATAGTAACCCTACCTGAGACCTTATCTTTAAAAAAGGCAAAGCAAAAACAAAGACCCGAACACGTTCAGAAAACGCCACTCCTGTGTTTTTTCTTGTGAATCATCTTAGAAATTAAACTCACAGAAATAGCAAGTCTACATCAGAAGAACCATTTTTAGGAACTTTACACAAATAGCATGCTACATTTGCTAAATCTAGTTCCCAATCACCACTTTGTGCAGTATTTACACTGCCTTGCAGATATTTCCAGCCAAGTAAAAGACACATAAGACCAAGCTTTCAATTATTCCATTGTTCCTTTACTCCTCTAATATCCTGTAACACAGTATCTATACACAAACACAAAGTCTGTCCATTGAGGCTTTTATTCTAAGACTGTTAAATTTTAGGAATATTTTGGGAATTAATAAAACATCACAATAATCTGTATATGAAATACTAACTTCAAAGATACTACCATTTGATATTTAAAATACTGATTTAGGTATTTCTATTTTGTGTAGAGTATGAAAACAGTAATGCATAGCATTAGTTCAGAGACAACGTACTAATGTGTACGTGAACATGTGTTCTGGATAGCCCTGGGCTAATTATATTTGATGTTAATTCCCCTCTCCTGTGAGGGGCTGCATACAAGGAATGAGTCTGCACTCAAGGTTTTTCCTGTAAACCTGCTTCCCACCTTAATTTGTAAAATAAAGGAGAGCTGGTGATTGGGGAGATAAAGGGAAGGTGGAGGGGAAGGTTGAGAGAGAAGAAGGAGAAAATGGGAGAGAGAGGAGACACAGAGGAGGAGGAAGAAGAAAAGCAGAGCAGAAGCACATGGCCTGGATAAACGCAAGTTCTAAGGGGTCTCATAGATGTGGAAGATGGTAGTGTAGCGGCAGATCTGCCAATCTAGGTACACAGCATGTATTCATTTTGTGTTATGTTTTCAATGCGGGGGCATATACACGTTGGAGATTTACAGCAACAAAATGACGCCCAACGTATTGATTTGAACTCAACTAACCTGAGATAAAAATTCACTGCCCCCCCAATCCCTGAATGGGGCTTGGGCAGTGACCTAGGCTGCTGATTGGGTTTGAGGGGACTACAGAGAACGACAGGCATCTACTCCAGAAAGAACCTTTCTGCCTTTCCTTCCCTGTATCCTTCAGTCCCCCACCCTGCCTCCTCCACCTCCAAACAGGGACACACACAACACATGTCTTTCTACACTCAGCTCCTTCCTGCGAATAAAGAATCAGGAAACAGGGGCTGATGAGATGGCTCAGCGGGTAAGAGCACCCGACTGCTCTTCTGAAGGTGATAAGTTCAAATCCCAGCATCCACATGGTGGCTCACAACCATCCGTAAAGAGATCTAGTGCCCTCTTCTGGAGCGTCTGAGGACAGCTACGGTGTACTTACATATAATAAATAAAATAAATCTTTAAAAAAAAAAAAAAGAATCAGGAAACAAAGATACAAAGGGTTCCAGACCAGGTAACTTATTGATATAAAGAGAGAGATATAACTTTTTGATACTTAAAGATGGGAAAAATTGCATGTGGTTCAGAACTAGATAGGGAATATTACTCAAGGACTCCAAGTACAGAGAGCAGCGATAATCGCCAGCTATGGACAGGTATTAATTAATAGAAGTCTGTGGCTCCAGGTAGAGAGCATAACAGATAGATATTATAATAGGTATTAATTAAATAGAAGCCTGTGGGTAGAGAGCATAACAGATAGATGTAATAATAGGTATTAAATAAATGACTGAGGCTCCTGGTAGAGAGCGTAACAATTAAAAACTATCTGCTTCCTATAGGCAGATATTAGTGGAAGTTTGAATTAATTGCTTTAAAGATAGTATAAAGATATATTGCTCTAATAAGTCTTACAGGATCCTCACATTCTGTCTAATGTGGGCTCCATGGAACTTTTGGGATTAAATCCTAGTTTGACTAGCTGCCTCTTATAAGCAGGTATAGATAGAAGTGTGAATCGACTGTTTAAAGGTGGTATAATAAAGTCTGCAGGAGATTCATATTCTCTAACTTGGACTTCACGGAATTTTGGGTTAATATCCTGACATGACAAATTAGAAAGGCCTAAATAGGCTAAAATGTGTGTGATTTTGAGTATTGTGGTTGTTTTATTATTCCTCTGGACAGAGGGCAAGCTACAGGTTTTTCTGGTTACCGGTTAAAGGATATGCTGATTTGGGGAAAAAAGTTTTATCTTTGTGTTTTTGGAAAAGGTGATTAAGGTATTTATACCTTCCAGAGTTATATGGATCAGATTTGATAGAAGGAGACCCCCTGAGAACTAGATTCCAGTTAATCAAACAAAAAGGTTATCTTGATAATACTAAATTTTTGTTTTGAGATTTATATATTACAGAATATACAGCCTTGGTGAATTTCACCATCAGACATGCTGAACTGACCTGCCTAAACTCCTGATGTCTTGGTTTTTCATCCAGATTCAGTCAGGACACAGACACCAGAGACTAATACAATCATTGGTGTGGCCTTTTTAAGACTGACGAATTTCCCCATTTTCCCTACCCTTTCCCCTCTCTTCAAAAATATCTCAACGCCCCTATTTATCTTGAAGTTATGAAGTCTTCGTCCCAGTTCCCCAGGCTTTGGTTATTATAGGTTGTCCTTGATACTAAAAATTTTGAAGTACAGGGCTTAGACCCAGTCCTTCTATTGCTGTTATTGTAAACAGATCTGAGACGTTTAAGCCTTGAGAGTAAAGGGCCAAATAGGAAATTCATGGCTCTGAGTTTATTGTTAAAGTGTTTTCAGTTATTTTAATTATAAATGGCTGAGAGTAGTTAACAAATAGTCTAGATTACTTTACATAAATAGTTGGGTTTCAAAAACATCAAGGGGCTGGTGAGATGGCTCAGTGGGTAAGAGCACCCGACTGCTCTTCTGAAGGTGATAAGTTCAAATCCCAGCATCCACATGGTGGCTCACAACCATCCGTAACAAGATCTGGCGCCCTCTTCTGGAGTGTCTGAAGACAGCTACAGTGTGCTTACATATAAAAAATAAAATAAATCTTTAAAAAAAAAAAAACAAAAAAAAAACCCCATCAAAAGTCCACAAGTTTAAAGGTATTTATTCACTTGTTGAGACCAGTCTGCTCCTGACAGTTTTCCCTGTCTTGGATTCAAAGAAGAAACTGAGCATCTTTGAGTTACTCCAGTTGTGGTGAGACAGCCACTAGGCAAGAATTGCCTCATTCATCTACAGACATAATACTGTCTGACACAATTACAGGTTAGAGTAGGCTAGTCCTTAATATTTGTGTTTCTCTAAGTCTGTCAGATGACCCTGGCCAGTAGGCTGAAGACCGATGGTTCAACGTGTTGAAGTAAGGGACTGTCCAAGTGTTCAATGGTCTCTATAAATTGGCTAAGTTTTGGAAGCTGTGTTAGGCTTCCTATATATTTTCAGTTAATATCAGTCGTTCTTGGATTTCTGATGGAGCTGAATAACTGCACAGTCTCCGAGCCAACCCAGGCTTTCTACTTGGAGAGGAACAGATTTGAGAGGATGTTTTTCAGATAGCGTTCAATCTAAAGTCAAGACACAGCCAGGTACAGAACTATATAGTCTTTTAAGTAAAGATAGATGACATTAACAAAGATGATAAACTGGGTGCTAGGGCTCTTATACTTTATAAATTACAAAATGGTAGTAGTTGTGTTTAATTATATCTGAGATAAAATAGTCTTTTAATTGGACAGAAATGGGGAGTGTTGTGGATAGCTCTGGGGCTAATTATATTTGATGTTAATTCCCCTCTCCCTTGAACAAGGAATGAGTCAGCACTCAGGTGATTTCCTGTAAACCTTCCCACCTTAATTTGTAAAATAAAGGAGAACTGATGATTGGGCAGATGAAGGGAAAGTGGAAGGGAAGGTTGAGAGAGAGAATGCAGAGGAGGAAGAAAAGCAGAGCAGAAGCATATGGCCTTGGAGAAACGCAAGTTCTAAGGGGGGTCTCATAGATGTGGAAGATGGTAGTGTAGCAGTAGATATGCCCAATCTAGGTGCACAGCAAGTACTCAAATTAACTGAGTTGTGATTTGATTGCCAGGGCATATTTGCATTGGAGATTTACTGTAACATACATGGAGAAGTTGTGTGTGTGTGTGTGTGTGTGTGTGTGTGTGTGAAAATCTGTTCAAAATTATAAGGTAAAATCCATAGGAAAGGTTTGGCTGGTGTTCTGTGCTGCAATTCCATCAAGGTAGAAGGTTCCTGATCATTCCTTAAATCAGTGTAAAGACAGAGGAGTCTGTTTATCTTATTTTTTTTAATTTTTTTTTTTTTTTTTTCCAAAACAGGGTTTCTCTGTATAGCCCTGGCTGTCCTGGAACTCACTTTGTAGACCTGGCAAGCTGGCCTCGAACTCAGAAATCCGCCTGCCTCTGCCTCCCGAATGCTGGGATTAAAGGCGTGCGCCACCACACCTGGCTCTTTATCTTTTTTTGAATCTCAAAGATATCAGGGGCTGGTGAGATGGCTCAATGGGTAAGGGCACTGACTACTCTTCCCGAAGGTCCTGAGTTCAAATCCCAGCAACCGCATGGTGGCTCACAACCACCTGTAATGAGATCTGACGCCCTCTTCTGGTGCATCTGAAGACAGCTACAGTGTACTTAAATATAATAATAAATAAATCTTAAAAAAAAAAAGATATCAGACTAAATGGCATCCAGTAAAATGCTAATAAAAAGCTGGGCGTGGTGGCGCATGCCTTTAATCCCAACACTAGGGAGGCAGAGGCCAGCCTGGTCTACAGAGTGAGTTCCAGGACAGCCAAGGCTACACAGAGAAACCCTGTCTTGAAAAAAACAAAAACAAAAATGCTAATAAAAAAAAAAAAACTCCACAAATAAATGTGTGCAGTTTTATGCTTGTGCAAGAAAAGCATCCAAATGGTCAATGACCTCTGCAGGCCAACAGCACTGCTACTGAAATTATGTGTAAGGTGAGTCTGGAGACAGTGCAGCTTCTTGTCAGATATGCAGACACACAAGGGTGTGACGTGGACTGCATGACACCAGATTAAACTAACCCTCCAGACTCACCACAAAAATAGTACCTGCCTCTTAGTTTCCAAACCCCACTTCGGAGAAGTTCTACAACCAAAGATTAACATGGTGATCCCTAACAATCACACATGAATTCAGAAGACTTCATAAAAGAGGACAGAGAGAATGTAAGAGTGAGCACAGGGAGGAGTGCTATTAGATGCTATCTTCTGACCTGACATGCCAACTGCTCAAGAATTCACTGCAGCCGTGGTTGCCTGTACAAGGCCAAGGGAACAAGATTGGACAACATCCTAGCTGGAAGGACTCAATTATCAAACTGAACAAACATGTCCGTGTGAGTTAAACAACACAGTTTTATGTTTTTAAAAGCTCTGCTGTGGTTTGTCTCCGATGCTGCAAGCGTTGCAGGCTTCATAACACTGAGGGATAGTCTGGTAGGAAGCAGTTGGGAGTGCTGCCCTCAGAAGGGAGCCAGGGTCAGCCATAGGAAGGCTTTTGTAAGAGAAGAGTTCCATCTGCTGCTTTCTAGTCCCGCAAAGTGATCTNATCTCCCAATGGCATGTATAACCAACCAGTACCATGATGTCCTCTACTGAGGCCTTCAGCAGAAGTCTGTCCTATGTAAATATGCTGAACTGTTGGCTAACAGGCCTTTCTTTATGCAGTTAGCTGCTCTTTAGAATTTCCTTATAGGAAAAGAAATGGGCTAAAATAAAGCCTTTGATGTTTGGTTTCACAAAAGACAACTGGGTTATTTCTTCTCTCCACATTTAGCTTGTCATACAGAAAGGAACTTTTCTACAGAGCACTTTGTAAAGGTACGAAAAGAAGCTCTCTCTCCTCAAGCATCCTTGAGCCACATTTACTGATTCCTTAAGTAAGGGTTTTAAGCTCAAATTATGAATTCTACCTCTGGTTTAGCAAAGAAGGAAACCATAGTTAAGAAGCAAAATTGCAGAGCGATCTTGGTGATGATAGTCTACACACTGTTAAATGGGTTACCTGCTATTACTTTTCCACTCAAATTCCTCTTTTAATGACCAAGAAGAGCTAGATAGGAAATGATTTCAAATGTCAATACAAATGATAAAAGCTAAGGCAGAACTGAACAAATGAGAGCAGGGGCTTTAAGTGGGTCTAGTAAACCAGCCACCTTCTTCCCCAATTCCAGCCCACAACTCAACAAGTACTTGTGGGTAAACAGGAGGACCAGGAAAACAGAGGGCAAGAGTAGGGCTAAGGGAAACACACAGAAAGCAATCTAGAGACAGTTCATCCAGTGCAGGTGAAACACCTAATCACCCAATCATCCTCTTTCAGAATGAGAAATTAATCACCCAAATCATTTTCGGATTGAAAATGTTTGTCACACTGAACAAAAATGTAGGCTTTGAGGTATAAGGGGGGGACACAGAAAATGAAAGTTTGACTCGGTAGTTCCTGTTCTTTTTCAAAAAACTAGAAATTCTCTCTCTCTCTCTCTTTCTCTCTCTCTCTCTCTCTCTCTCTCTCTCTCTCTCTCCCCCTCCCTCCCTCCCTCTCCCTTCCCCCCAAGATTCATTTATCTTTTATCTGAATTTTGAAATAAGGTCTAGGAAATAAGATCTTAAGATCTACTGTCTGGCTGTAGAGCCAGCCAATCTACTGAGCTTGAGCCCAAATCTTACTTCTAAAACAATATCACTAAACTCACAGGATTTCTATAAAAATCACCAGTGAGGTTTATCCTAGACGAGGATCAGAAGCTCCGTAGTTAAGCAATGAAGCCTGGCCTCAGAACCGCAGCAGTGACAAAATGAGGGCATCAGCAGAACGCTGGACAGTGACATTATGGATAAAATTTTGAGATAATAAGCTTAGTATTATTCATATTAATATCAGCAGCTAGAAGACTACAAATTAAAACTGCCACTGGCGACAAAGTAGTCAAGGGTCTGACACAGTGGACCATGACTTTAACCCCAACAAAGGAAGGAACAGGCAGGAGGATCTCCGAGTTCAGAGCCAGGGCGATTTCCATAGGGAGTTCCAGGACAGCCAGGGTTACACAGAGACTCTACTTCAAAAACAAACAAAAAACCCTAACCAACCAAAAACAAAAACAACAAAAGGAAAAAACAAAACAAAACAAAAATGAATCCAAGAATTTGAGATATTTGGGGGTTTTGAAAATCCAAGCATAACAAAGACAGCACATAATGCTGAGAATAACGCCAAGAATCACATTGGAGGTAACATTTGCTAAGTTTATGATAAAAAATTAATAGAATCAAAATTTATTATAAATCTGATGAAAAATAACCATACAAAGGTTATGTCTTGCTCTGTTCTTATTCACAATAGTTAAAAAACAAACCAACAAACTCAGTCTTTAGTTAATAGTAAAAAATATTTTGAGGTTTTTCTTTTGGTAAGCTATGTTTAATCATGGTGGAACAAAACCAGAATAATCTAACTAGCATGACATTTTTTTAAATGAATTTAAAGACATATTTCCTATTTTCAAAGGATTTAAATCATGTATAAATATGCAACAAGGCTGTGCAAATTTACCTCAACCAGCCATCAACAGAGCTGGCACTGTAGCTTACATAATTCACAGCTATTATCTACAAAAGCCTATAAATATGCTTGATAAGTAAATTTAGAAATAAAGGTTGTTGGTTGGTCTATAGAATACATTAATTTAAACAGAGACAATTTCCAGTGGTGAGAAGGAAAGTTACACTGTAGCATTTGGTATGAAACCAGAAGCAATAATTCATCGTCTTTAAAAAATGATAAAACATGTGATTCCTGTTTTGTTTTTTAATTCCAAATATAATACACTGTATTTAGCACCTCCTGTACTTTCCAGTATATTAGATAATTGCATATCGTGTTAAAAACAAAATAAAACATTCCTGCCACCCACCTTTTTACAAAAAACTGAAAATATTAAACACACACATATATGCAAGTACAGCTTGTAAAGGTTAGAATGACTAGTCCAAAAAACACTGCATTCTTTTTCTTTAAAAAAAAAAAAAAAAAAGAGGGCTTTGAAAAATGGCAGCCAAAAAAGGGAAAACTGTAGAATCACTGGTTCAAGCAAGAAGAGAGCACACAGCTAAACCATACTGTGGAGAGCTATGCAGAACCTCAGTGGCTGTGATCCCTGCCCCACACTAATCAGAGGACATCCCCTTGCCACCTCTTCCCCAGACTTTTGGTCCATTTGTACAGAGCTTCAGAAAGATTCTGTTTGAACGAAGATGTCCATGACCTTTAAGTCTGAGAATCACTAAGGATTTACTGATAATGGTAATGGCCGATTCTCAAGTTAACAGTGTAACATAAGAAAAGTAAAAGTTATGACCAGTAACAGTTAGTATGGGGCATGGCTTTATAAAGTGGTAAACCAGGCTGAGGATGTAGTTGGTGGTAGAGTGCTTGCCCAACATGTGCAAGACCCTGAGTTCAGTTCAACTCCTAGCACCATAGAAGGAAGGGGGAAGGAAGGAAGGAAGGGAGGAAGGGAGGGAGGGAGGGAGGGAGGGAGGGAGGGAGAAGAGGGAGAATGAGAAGGAAGAAGGAAAGGCAGAAAGAAGGAAGAAAAATGTCAACACAAGAGTAAAACATAAGAGGGTGATAGAGGGCTGGAGAGATGGTTCAGTGGTTAAGAAAACTGACTGTTCTTCCAGAGGTCCTGAGTTCAATTCCCAGAAACCACATGGTGGCTCACAACCACCTGTAATGAGATCTGATGCCCTCTTCTGGTGTGTCTGAAGCAACAGTGTGCTCATACAAATAAGAATTAAGTAAAAAAAAAAAAAAAAAAAAAAAAAAAAAAAAAAAAAAAAAAAAAAAAAAAAAAAAAAAAAAAAAGAGAGAGAGAGAGAGAGAGAGAGAGGGTAATGGAGATTAGTATGGTCAAAGTATATTATGTGTATATATGAAAATATCAACATCATTCAATCCATTATTCTGTACAGTTAATATACACTAATAAAAGAGACAAAAATTTGTGAATCAGGCAGATGGATGCGCACAACAGCTCCACCTTCATGAATGCGTTTGTTCTTTTGCTTCTGGTCAATTGTGTGGGGCTACTGTTTGCAAAAGAGTCAAGCTTTACAAAAGCTTGCATATGGAAGATGATTTCAAAAATTACACACACACACACACACACACACACAAATATGGCTCTAAACCAAAAGCAAATTGCTTTGGCAAGGAAAGATAAGACCATGCTAGTATTATTGGGTGTGTTTGATTAGGGGGATGGGAGGGGCCAGCACAACACCTGGGACAGGACAAACCACTCCCACAGTGAGAATCTGCATAATAAAGGCATCCCTTCCCAAGGAGGACACTCCAGGTCCTTCTCCTTGAGACAGGAGCTCCAGTAGCTCTGTCTGGCCTTGAACTCACAGAGACCCACCATCTTCTGCCTAGCAAGTGCTGAGATTAAAGGCATACACCACCAAATGACAATTAAGGGTTTTTTAAAAAAGATTTATTTATAGCCAGGCATGGTGGTGCACGCAGAGGCAGGCAGATTTCTGAGTTCAAGGCCAGCCTGGTCTACAAAGTGAGTTCCAGGACAGCCAGGGCTACACAGAGAAACCCTGTCTCAGGGGAAAAAAAAAAAAAAAAAAAGGTTTATTTATTTATCTATTTTATGTATTTGAGTGCTCTGTCAGTATATATGCCTGCATGCCAGATGAGGGCATCAGATCCCAGTATTGTAAACTACCATGTGGTCGTTGCAAACTGAACTCAGGACCTCTGGAAGAAGAGACAGTGCTCTTAATCACTGAGCAATCTCTTCAGCAACTCACTAGATTCTTAAAAAATTTTTCCCCATGTTTCTGCTTCAAAGACAATGTCATCAAACTTCAGAAAATGGTATTTACAAAGAAAAGTAATTCCCTAAATAAATAAATCATGCTATGTACAAATGAACCATTTTAATGCTTTGTTTTTTGAAAGAACAAAATAGAACCAAGAACTTCACTGCCAGTGACTTGGTCCATGACAAAGATAAATAACTTCAACCAGTTTGTACACTACAATTGAAAACACGAAAGAGGAGAGACAATGTATTGTCAAACTTACCCATAACAATAATCCTATATACTGTACACACCAAAAATGCTTCTACAGCAAATGAAACCATTAATTCACTTGTAAAACTTTATATGATTCAAAACTATTTTTTAATGTTTATTATTCTGTAAAAGAAAGTAGTTTGAGTCTCTTCATGAGAAGACTGAATTTCAAACAATCAGGATCAGAATAAACCAAGTATTGGGCATTGGCATTTGGAAAACAAACTAATATTATTCACTGGTAAGAACAATAGTTTCAACTTGGTAATAACAAGACAAAAGCACCATCAACAATAATTTGAACTATGCGAAGTGACATTTAGTTCTAAACTGTATCCCCATTTGAAAGCTGAGAAATGAAAATGGTCATAGGTTCCAAACACAAGAACAGAAAGCTGCTATACCTGTGCACGCGCGTGCGCACGCACACACACACACACACACACACACACACACACACACACACACACACGCTTCAAATTATGTAACTGGCCTATTTAAGATACAAGAATTATGATTCTCGCTTGTTTCCTAATTATTAGAGTGTAAAACTATTCCTATAACATATGCTAATAAAATCCTATGCTGACAAAGACAGAAAAGTGATTAGGAGAAATGATTTACATGAGACCAGACTTCGCCATCTTTTTTTTTTTTTTTCTGAGACAGGGTAGCTCCATACAGGTAGGTATGTAGCCTTGGCTGTCCTGGAACTCACTCTGTAGACCAGGCTGGCCTCGAACTCAGAAATCTGCCTGCCTCTGCCTCCCAAGTGCTGGGATTAAAGGCGTGTGCCAACCCTCCTGGCTCAGACTTGCCATCTTGAAGAGGCAAACCAAAGGAAGTTCCAGGGGCTTATTTACTCAAACCAGATCCAATGCAAACAAGACACAAGTACAAGGGCACAGAGAACCTTCTGCAAGATCTCAAAATGCCTATCCCTCTAAAATTCATTTTTAAAACAGGCAAAGGAGTTAAATACCTTAAACCTTTCATGCTTCAGAGTAAGATATATAAATATATCTCTTAGAAAAGAATTTTGAGAATTCTATGTCATCAAGAAAATATCAATATTTTATCTGGCTATAATACTCATTAAGCTATATGTATTTTACTCAGAACATTTATATAATTAAAATCACTACCAAACATACAACACAGGAAGGAATAACTACATTTGTATTTTTTCATATATAACATTTTCTGATTATAAAATTTATTGCTAATGAGAACCATACATTTGTGTATTTCTTTTTCTGTTTCTTTTTTCTTTTTTTTTTTTTTTGGTTTTGTTTTTTTTTTTTTTTTTTTTTTTTTTTTTTTTTTTTTTTTTTTTTTCCTTTTTTTTTTGGTTTTTCGAGACAGGGTTTCTCTGTATAGCCCTGACTGTCCTGGAACTCATTTTCAAGACAGGGTTTCTCTGTGTAGCCTTGGCTGTCGTGGAACTCACTCTGTAGACCAGGCTGGCCTCAAACTCAGAGATCCGCCTGCCTCTGCCTCCCAAGTGCTGGGATTAAAGGCATGTGCCAGCACACGCCCGGCTCTTTTTCTGTTTCTTAAACCAAAACAAAATTTAGTATATCTCTGATAATAAGGTTTTAAATACTTGAGCTTTTCAAAATGAATTATTTCTATTCTTCCTTCTTAGCAACATTTAGTGTTAAGAATCCAATTATGGTTTGGACCATGAGGGTGTGCCTCAAATCTTCAAACAACCCTTAGCAATTTATCAACCTGTGGGTCGCAACCACTTTGGGGGTTGAAGGGTTCAACACAGACCATCAGAAAACACAGATATTTATAATAAAATTTATAACAGTAGCAAAATTGCAGTTATGAAGAAGTAACAAGAATAATTTTACGGTTGGGGGTCAGCGCAGCACCAGGAACTGTACTGAAGATTCGCAGCATTGGGAAGACTGAGAACTGTTGCTTTAGAGCCGAGCATTAGGAGATCATACTCTAAATATAAGTCCCTAGGCTCAATGGTGGCTTAAAAAGTACATTTTAGAAACCTATGTACTTCTTGATAAAAGGCAAATAACAAGAGGCATAAGGAAATGATTGAAGTTCCAGCTACTTTGGAAAGCAGAAGGCAGGAGGATTGCCTGAAATGAAGAATTTGAGGCTAGCCTGAGCAACACAGAGACCTTGTAGTTTTTACAGCAGGACAAACCAATCTAGATAATTTCAAATGAGGTTTTAAACAATAACTAGACTAATTAAACTCATAGCATTATGCTTCTAGACTATGCTTCTTCTGCTTCTTTTTTTTTCTTTTTGAGACAGGGTTTCTCTAGATAGCCCTGGCTGGCCTCAAACTCACAGACTCACCTGACTCTGACTCAAACATGCCGGGATTAATTAAAGGTGTGCGCCACCATGCCCAGCCAGACTATAGTTTTTAACACAAATAATTCAGAAAGAATTCACATTTTTCTAGAAAATAAAAAATTAGGAACTATTATATATATATATATATATATATATATATATATACATATATATATATATATATATATATATGAATGAGACTTAAAAGCTGAGGAGAAAGTTTTGCTTTAACATATACACAGCATTTCCACTGAAGAGTACTGGAAAAGCACAGACACTTTACCTGCTTCCTGTGAATTTAACACTTCTAAGGCATGCATCATGGCACTTGCGAAGACATTGGCATCCTCTTTGCTGCCAAAGTTGAGTCCATACACCTGTCTAGCATCCCTCCATTGGTGGAAAGTCTGTGTAGCTTGATTGTACTTCAGCCCTTTAGGAATGGCACAGTTTATCACAACCTAAAAAACAATTAATTCGTTATAAAGCCAGATAATAACTGGGAAAATAATACAAGCCAGTACAAATCCAGATTATAGGTATTTATTTAAACATATTCCTAGCAGACTTTATGAAAACTAGTTGGAACAGTTGCCTAGAATAAAGGCAAGTCTACAGAAGTGAGTCTGATGGAACATAGGCCATCTTATGTTCACAAAAGGCCTGCTTCAAAATAAAAAAATCAACAACAAAAAAAGCAATGTACTTCATTAAATATACTTTATTTGTTGATAAATTATAAATTGAAATATGGAATATTGACTGTAACATCCCCTTTGGACTTCTCCCATCCAGACAGAGTATCTCTAATACTACAAATTAGTTTTACAGGATTTGGGATTTGATAAAAATAGCATCACAAAATTCATGTTGAGAAATGTACCTGCCCTCTTTACTCAGATGCACATTTAAGAGTCACCCAGTTATACATCAACCATGGTTTGTTTTTCACTGCTTTATTGTATAAACTGCCAACGTGCCCATTCTTCACTGACATTTTTATTGCCCAGAATCTGTGGCTACGACAAATAATGACATGAACATTAAACATCTGCTGGTACACAAGGGGCACGTTTTTACAGAACATGAACCCATGTTGAACTAGTCTATGTCCTAAGTATATTTAACGTTAATGGAAACCTCCACATAGCGTTCTAAATGTGTCCTATCATTTACCATTCCATAGCAGGATAGGAAACTTTGTATGACTCCATATACTGTGTAGCGCTGCCACTGCTGTATTGGTCTTTCTATATATTTAAAGTAATTCCTAAGTTATAGTAGAAGAACACACACAGGCCTGGCACACCTGTGGAGGTCAAAAGATAGCTCTGACTCTGGTTCTCTGTCCATCCTTATGTAGGCTCTAGGGATAAAACTCAGGTAGCCAGGCTGCACAGCAGGTGCCTTTACCCTCTATGCTATCTCACAGGTCTCCTTTTTTGTGTTGTTTCAAGATAAATCTTTTGTGAATTCCTGATTACATTCATTAATAAATTTTTGGCCCACTTCTCTCCTAACTGATCCATCTTTACTTTACATGATCCCAAAGGAAATTTTTTAAATTGTATTTTTTTAAGCATTTATTTATTATATGTAAGTACATTGTAGCTGTCTTCAGACACACCAGAAAGAGTGCATCAGATCCCATTACAGATGGTTGTGAGCCACCATGTGGTTGCTGGGATTTGAACTTAGGACCTCTGGAAGAGCAGTCAGTGCTCTTAACTGTTGAGCCATCTTTGCCTGCCCAAGGAAAAATATTTATATGACAAATATCTTGTCCCATTCTGTAACTTGCCTATTCACTGTTAGTGATATGGTAAGAAGTTCCTTTTCTTTTATTTCAAATTAAAAATCCTTTTCTCTTTTAATGTTTTTGTGTTCTAAGAGATATTTGTCAATGTAAGTTATGAAAATACTACTTCATTTTGTCTTCTGGAAGCTTTTTTTTTTTCCCGAGACAGGGTTTCTCTGTATAGCCCTGGCTGTCCTGGAACTCACTTTGTAGACCAGGCTGGCCTCGAACTCAGAAATCCGCCTGCCTCTGCCTCCCGAGTGCTGGGATTAAAGGCGTGCGCCACCATGGACCCGGCTGGAAGCTTTACTACTGTTAACCACAAACATCTGCATGCACTTCCAGTAAAATGGAAATTGATTTGCAATATGGTGAGAGGTAGTTCAAACTTCCTGGTGTTTGTTTTCTTTGTGTGTCCAAATTATTTTAGCTAAGCTACAGGCTTATCTTTTGTTACAAGTTGAATTTTTCCCCACTGGTCAATATAGCTAGTATTCGCCCAACAGTAGCATCTTCACTACTGCAGTTTACACTAGGTACCCGCCTCCAGACTCTGCCTTCTACTCTGTTCCTCACTACTGCTTTAGTTATTTTTGTGGAAAGCTGCCATTTATAATTTTAAAACATTGTCAATTCCCAAATATAAAACTGTACTAAAGCTAAAAAAGCCCATTTGATCACTAATATCACAAAGGTACCTTTACTTCATGAGAATCAATCACACAGTCCTTACTTGGACTGACATTAACACTCAGTTGTTCTCTATATTGGTATCTTGAACACCTACTAAATTTGTGTGGTATCTGATAAAGGAGTTATTGTTATTGGTTATGGTCTTAAAATGTCCTGCATAGGCTCATATTTGAACACTTGGTTCCCAGCTGGTAACACTGCTTGGCAAAGGTGTAAAGTTTTAGGAGGCTGGGCATTTCTTGAGAAAGTAGTCACTGGAGACAAGCCTTGAAGATCTACAGCCAGCTTCACTTCCTGCTCACCCTCTGCTTCCTAGATGGAGATGCAGTGTCACCAGTCAAATTGCTGCTCCTGCTCCCTCAAGTTGCTTTAGTCAGCATATTTCATCACAGAATCAGCCAAGTAACTAAGACACTGTTGGAAACAGTATCAACTTAACTTCTTCATTTTCTAACTCAGAGGAAAACCATTTCTAGACAACCTATTTAGAACACTTATTAAACTTACTTAATTCTAACCTATTATTAATCCAAGGTTTATTAATTCTAACATCCTGCTGATCCTCATGATTTATGATCAGATTTTGTTCTCTCTAAAAACATAATCATGTCACCAACAACTGACTTCTTCATTTCATACTTTTTAATCCCTCTATGTTTTATTTCCTTTTTCTTGCATTTATCTAATGGCTAGGCATAGAACAATATTTTTAAAAATGTGGTTCTGGAATGTGAAGCAGTTGGAGGATGGATGGGGTGGGGTGGGGTGGGAAATAGAATATGGAGTATAAAACATAAATTATTTTTTTAAAAGATGTCATTCATACCAAGTATCTTTTGTCTTTTTGCATGATGTGTATGCATCTTAAGCTTGTGAATAAAGATACAATGTGAAATATTTATCTTGTGATAAATTTCAGCAGGGACATAAAAGAAACAAATTTGTTAAGAAGATAGGGAAAGTTATAGCTGACTTTAGACAAGGTTAATGCTGTGTGTGGCAAGTCACAAGAAAATGGGTACTCATGCACTTTTCACTTCGCTGTGACCAGGCTAAAAATGAATAGGGCTATACTAATGGAACATACCACCTATGTGGAGCTAGGCTGCATGAAACTATAATGCAACTTGGTCACATAGCATGCTTTTGTGACCAGTTATTCCCTAAATAGTTACCATAAGTGAGAATATATATATTTCTTTTGTTTGTTTATTGGGTTTGAGACAGGTTCTATTATGAAGCCCTGGCTGTCTTGGAATTTGCTATGTAGATCAGGCTGGTCTTGAACTCACAGAGCTCTACCTGCCTCCCAAGTTGTGAGATTAAAGGCACGTACCACCACACCAGATTGTATTTCTTATTTTTAAAGATCAAAGTTATTTTTCTCAAAGATTAGATAATTGAAAGAATTGATTCCTGTTTTGTTTTGAAAATAGGATCTTTCTGTCTCTGTCTCACATACACACACACACACACACACAGAGAGAGAGAGAGAGAGAGAGAGAGAGAGAGAGAGAGAGACTGTGTCACTATTGCCAGATATTTTAAAAGTGAAGTAATCATCTATCTACTATAATTTCAATTCTATTAATATCTTTCCCAGCCTTTTCTTACAGCTCTTAGCTTGAAATGTTAAGAAGGTTCAACAGGGGGCTGGACACAGTAAAAACTATTGGCTGCTCTTCTAGACAACTGGGATTCAGTTCCCAGGATCCACATAGTGGCTCACAACCATCCAGTACCAGGGAGTCAGCTGCCATTTTCTGGCTTCCACATTTGATTCAGGCATGCATAGGCAAAATTCATACGTGTGAAAAACAAAGGGAAAAGAGTTCAACAATTTTATAAAGCTTTGTCATCTAGTTTTTATTTTGTATCCTGGGCAGCATCTGACATGTCTTTAACCTGAGGGACCACTCAGGAGAACACATAAAAAGAAAGCAGACACCATAGCTCAGCTACTGACAGACAGTGATAAGTGCAGTTTTTGGTAGAGAAACAGGAGACCAGAGGCTGTGTCTGGACAGTGAGGAAACTGGAGCACAGAAGACAAGGAGAGGCTAGGGAGGAGGGGCACACCACAAAAAGAAGAGGTGAACTGATTTCTGTAGACTAACCCACAACGATGAAAAGTTCTCATCAGAGAAACACTGCATTTTTAATCAGGTGTCTTAAGAACTCCACTGCCCCACTATCAGTATTAGTCAATAAGTTATGTAAGGGAGACTGCGGTTTCTTTTTCCCAGGGAAACAGTCTCCTCAATAAAAAGAGGAGGATTTTTCTCTTTGTCCTCTTTTTATGAGACGCAGCCTCTTGGAGTCCCAATTTTTGCAGAAGAACCAGTTTCAATGCCCATTCCTTTCCAGCATGCATGACGATTATAAATTCCTAGCTATTACCAGTTGACAAACAAACTTAAAATTCAGGGTTACTGCAGCATCTGTTTACATTACAGCTTACTGGAAAAGTACAGCTCTAACTCTCTCTGAGCAAGAACTCACAGGGCACCAAATAGAATCTACGTATATTTTCTCTGCACTATGTAGCAGGATGAAAAAAATCACTTTTACAAAGGAACTTAGTAAGCCTACAGTCTGTAAAAGTTCCCACTGTACTTAGAATACAGCAATGAGGCCTGATCTACTTTCTCCTTTGCCTGAGGATCCGGATCTGGATCTGACAGGGGCCAAGGCATCAAGGAATCATAGACAACCAGCAGATATGGAAAATGTCTTGCAAATAAGGAAAAGGGAATTACCAAAAGCTCACCTTGGATATGAACTGGAAAGAAAAGCCTAAAGATTCCAACAACACTAATGCCTACCACATTTTTATTAATCACTTATGAATTTAACAATACTTCTGAAACCATTTATACTTTCAAATCCTTTCTCGAGCCACACAAGCTATACCTTTGGTCAATAAGTAGATAGATAAAAATGTCCCATAAGCATACAATGTGTTCCTTATACTGTATTTACTATTGTCTATTCTGAATTTAGATTATAAAAAGGGGCCAGGTGGATAGCCTGATACGACAATCTAAGGAAGACAAAACTGCTCCTGCTCAGCGAGGTTGGACGGACCTCCTTTAGATCTCTCCAGATCCTACAAAGTGCCAAGACAAAGTACACTCCCAAGAACTGTCCTCTGCCCTACACATGCTTGTATCACATGTGCAAGTCTGCACCCACACATATATGCATACATGCACAAACATGTAGAATTTCAGCAGCCCCTTACCTGATGGTCTTGAATCTTTCTGCCCACAACTCTGAATGTGTTGTTGCCTGTATGGTGATATATATGCACTCTGCTGAACCCAGTTGAGCCACCAGCTGGCACCCACTTCTTATTGGCATCATCATAAACCATCACAGCAGCTCTTGCCTGACAGATACTCTGTTCACTGTAAGAAAAGAATTTCAAATAAGATATTTAAAATATGCTAGGTATGCCACAGAACCATGAGCCAGGGTTAGCCAACCTGGCAGTCAGTTAACAATCAACGTCTGGGGGTGAAGTCTGATGGGAAAGACAAAAGCAACATAGAATGGGCAGTGTGCAATCCATAAAAACACAAAGAAAACCAGAAGTATTTCCTTCTATGGATCTAAATGTATCATCGTCAACATATCTATTAATACTAAGTTAATCACCACTTGTTTAAGTATACGATGGTAACCTGACATTATTTTTTGACAAAATTACTTTTATCATTACAATTACTTCAAGATCTTAAACAATGCAGTATCTGTTCTTCAAACAGGGTGTTGAAACTAACAGTCAATGGCGGACAACAAGACCAGCTCCTTTCACTACCTTTAGTCTCCCTTTCTCCTTTAAAAGTGGAAGAATAAGGGAATAAGGAGCTGGAGGGAAAGCTTAGAGTTAAGAGAGCTTACTGCTCTTGTAGGGAGTACAACTTTGAGATCAACCCAGCATCCAGACAGGGCAGCCCAAAACTACCTGTAATTCCACCTCCAGGACACCAGATGCCTCTGGCTTACAAGGACATCTGCACTCACAAGTACAGGTACAAGTACACACATACACATGTGTACACACACACACACACACACACACACACCACTAAAATAAAAGTTTAAGACGACTACAAGATGATTTCTTTGGGGGGAGGGGGGCGGAGTGGGTGGGGGTGGTTCGAGACAGGGTTACTCTGTATAGCCCTGGCTGTCTGGATTTCTTCATGGTTGGTGACCCTAAACCATAAAACTATGTCGATGCTACTTGCTAACTAACTTTGCTATTGTTAGGAATCATCATAAATGTCTGATATACAAAGGCTATCTGATGAGGGATTGTGTGACCCACAGGTTGAGATCAAATCTGAGTATCTGTCAGGATACTCAGAAATCTGCCTGTCTCTGCCTCCCAAGTGCTGGGATTAAAGGCGTGCACCAGCCCAGCTACAAGATTATTTCTAAGGCTCCTGTTAGATTTAAAATTCTCTTCTCCACATATAAATACTAAAAAGAAAAAGACAAAAATTTATAGTTGCCATCTATCCCGATTACTTGCTACTAAATAATATTGAGACAGACAAGTAAAACAGAAACAAGTCAATTTTTTATGGAACAAAACATTTACCTTTCAAATATTCTCTAATGTTCTGGAGGGGGGGGCGGGGAATCCCTGATTGTTAACTTATTCCATGCCACAGTTCCTTTTTAATATCACTTATCAAAAGAGAACATCAGGCTGGGCGTCGTGGCGCACACCTTTGATCCCAGCACTCGGGAGGCAGAGGAGGGTGGATTTCTGAGTTCGAGGCCAGCCTGGTCTACAGAGTGAGTTCCAGGATAGCCAGGGCTACACAGAGAAACCCTGTTTCGAAAAACCAAAAAAAAAAAAAAAAAAAAAAAAAAAGAGAGAACATCAAAACAAGCACACTGCTGACTACAAACCCAGTGAAACACAGCTTCTAGACCAACCTGTGGGTCACACAATCCCTCATCAGATAGCCTTTGTATATCAGACATTTATGATGATTCCTAACAATAGCAAAGTTAGTTAGCAAGTAGCATTGACATAGTTTTATGGTTTAGGGTCACCAACCATGAAGAAAGTTGAGAACCTTTGATCTGGAAGGCTAAGCCTACATGTGAGTGGTTAACACAGATGCTCTTAAATAATTCACACACTCCCATGTCGTCTGAACAGAAGGCACTTGTCCAGTCTACCAGGTTCTGCCTCAAGAGATTTCGGACTATACTCGATGTGCTTTTCCCAAACACCCTCAGAAATAGTTACATATACTCCCCGAGACTCCTACCTTGCTCACGCCTCTCTTATCCATGTAAGCACAATGAACACAGCTCCCAGGGAGGGGGTTGTGTTGCCTTGATGACAAGATCATGGGAAACATAAAACAATAAACGTGCTTTGGAGAAACCCCGACTGCTCTAATTTCCCATTACAGAAGTCCTACAGACCCTGAGCTATAAACCACACAGCGCAGTCAATCCTTTGGAGCTGTCTCAAATTACTTTTGTTGCCTAGAAATTTTCTGAGACTAAAAACAAGTCAATGACTAAAGCTTGAACTATTTTTTTTAGAGAGCATTATTTAAAGATATTTGTCAGTACAGCAGTTGAAGACTCATTACTCATAATAGAAACACACACTAAATGACAACTTTTATATAAGTATAACAAAGATGACTGAAATAAGCAAAAGGTCAGTGCTTCCTACAGCTTATAGCTGCAGAAGCTCATTTAATATGAAATGAGAAAAAAAGCCTTCAAATGAATGCAAAACTTTATTGTCCAGTGTTCAAACTCAGTTCTGGCCAGGCCCACCCAGCAGCACAGGCCTTAACCTGGCACTCTCTCATGAGGCAAAGGCAGACGGATCTCTGTGAGCTCAAGGCCAGCTAGGGCTATAAAAGATCACATCTCTTTAAAAACAAACAAACAAACAAACAAACAAACAAACATGCTTTTCAGGAGGCCTTGAAAGCCTGATGACTTGAATTAGATGCAACACCTGTCATTCCAGCAATCTCAGGGGAGATATAAACTAAGGAGGCTCACTCAGGCTCAGAGATCAGCCAGCACTCACCCAGCAACTCTGACCACAGATATGACACACAAGTAAGCCATTAAATTATTTTACCACTTCCATTAAAAGATGGCAATTAAGTTTGTTTTTTTTTTTTTTTAATTTCATGGACCGACCTAAAAATTTAAAAAACAGATTGGATGAATCAATATAGAAGAGAATGTCGATATTTAAAAAACCCATAGAGGAAGACCATCCATCACAGGTTGTTAGAAGGAGGATTTTGTTTTGTTTTTCTAAGCCCTGGCTATACTGTGGACCATGCTGGTTTCAAACTCCCAAAGATCTGCCTGCATCTACCTCCTGAGTGTCAGAATTAAAAACATGCACCATAGCTTGGCTGAGGATTTTTTTTAAACATTGCTGGGATATATCCAAGAACAGAGCAATTCATCTTTATATGCAACCATGGCAAGCCTCAAAATAAAAACTCGTCAAAGTCTTCCTATTTCTGAATCAGTGAAACAATTATGAAAAAAGATAAAATAAGTAAACTACTAAACTGTGGTTTTGTGAAGTCTGGATACTTAACAGTCATAAACAAAACCACATCTTTATGATGTAATGTAGCTAGTGTACAGACTTTATTGTACTTCATGTTCCTAATGTTAATTTTGGTATTTACCAGTGAAGTACAGCATTAAAATGCTTACCACCCTGACACACACGCACAGTGTAAGGAAACAGAATACTACTTTATGTATAGTTTTATACCTTGGTCAGTAAATTCACTTCTGAATATAGTTAAATTTTCCACAGGTAATTATTTATTATGGTAAAGAATGCTTACCAAAAATAGGCACCAGTAAATGAAATGTTCCTTATATTTAAGGAAAAAAAATAACTTCTTGTATATACTATGTAGTAATGATACAGAAAGGAGTCTTTAACAAACAGCAGTTCCCTGTCAAAGACACCAGTGACTGATCATTTGTCAAGGGAAGTAGAAACACACCAGTGCTCAGGCACAGTGGCATCCTTAAATGCTATTCAGTAAATAAATGCATCTAACAAAATCTAAACCATAAAAAAACAGAATCAAATACTTTTCCTTTTGTTAAGTCTTTCTAGGGTCCCCAAAGCCATCATTAATTGCTTCCTTTTGTGGTCCCCTAGTGAGTGTCTCTGAGGAAGTAGCATTTGAGCCACAGGAAGGAGACAGGAAAAATACTGGTGGGCTTAAAGTAGAACATGACTTGGTTTTTAAAAATATGGCTCTGGCTACCATGAACTAAAAAGACTGCAGAAGGTGACCAAGAAATGAAGGACAGAAGCAAGGATACTAGACTAGAAAACAAGAGAGGAATGCGTGGGATGCTGGGAGATTAACACAAAGGACAGAAAGTATGAACCACCATGTTACAATGTTCCTGCTAAGAAAACTGTTTTGATCTGAGCTCCTTTACTAAGTTCAAAAGACCAGACTGGTTCACACCAAAATGGAGTCATTAATGCTAAAAGCCACAATCAAATTGAAGTAATTTATCCTCGGGTAACAGTTAAGTTTCTATGCCTGCCCCCTCCCCACACACACAGAAGAAGGGGTTCATAAGGCTCCTTGGCTTTAACCCTTAAGAAAAAGCTAACCGAGAGTAACGAGTCCATGTCTCCTGTTATGTGCTCCTACCTTACAAAACCCATTGTTGTCTACTGCTCAGGAACCCACTCATGAACTGTATAAAAGTCAATTAGATATATGAGATGAAGTTTTTGTTAATTTCATACAGTCCCTCCCCCAAAAGACACTGACTATTCACCAGACTCCTGAAAAACTTCAGTCCCCTCTGTGGCCTCCTGCCTTCCTCACGGTGCACCAAGGAAGGACAAAATTCTTCTCACTGGACTTTGCTCCTGTTTCTTCAAGTCATTTTCCCCTCAAGGTCACAGGTTTCCAAACCCATGGCTGGTTTGTATGTGGGAGTGTACGTGACCTTTGGGGCTTTGCAGTGACTGAAAAGTCACTGTCAGTAACTGTAGCTTTAAAATTGTCAGCAGATGTAGTAAATGGTATGACAGCTGAGTGCCTAAACTCTGACTTTTGTATGTATGTATGTATGTTTGTATGTTTGTATGTATGTATGTATGTATGTATGTATGTATGTATGCATATATGTTTATTTTATGTGCACTGGTGGTTTGCCTGCACCTATGCTTGTGTATGTCAGATCTTGGATTTGCAGACAGTTGTGGGCTGCCATGCTCTTAACTGCTGAGCTATATCTCCAGCCCCTAGAGTAGCTTTCACACACACACACCCGCCCCCTCCTCTGGCTTTTCAAAATAGAAATAACTTGGGTTTTAAACTCCCCCCAATCCCCAGCTCTCTGAAATAGAAATCACTAGTTAGCTATCTGATCAAGGGAATTTCAGGGGCAAAGCCATAATTTAACTGGGAGCCAGCAGTCAGACACTTAAGAGTCATTTGAATCAGGATTCCAACCCTGTACCTGATGGCCTCTTCTAACAGATTCAAGAGGCAACATAAAAATGGGATCCTTAATACACCATCCCCACCTCCTACCCCCGTGCCCAAGGTTATCCTGGAACTCACTATATAGACCATACTAGCCTTGAACTCAGAGAAATCTACCTGTCTCTGGGATTAAAGGTGTGTACTACTCTGCCTGGTTGTTAAATTTCTGAGGAACTGAATAGGACAGCTTCCGCCTCCCACTACTGTCTACACACTAACCAGTCTAGGGATGAGAAGCACCACATATACAAAGGCCATACTAAGAGGTGGTAATAGGATGGTTAGCACAAGTGCTTGGGGGCAAGCCGCAGAGGACACCAATCCTATTATTACCTTGATCATGGACTTCCTGTGTCTAGAACTCAGGAAATAATTTTCAGTTCAAGCCAAGTAACAATAATAAAAATAAAATTAAACATGAAGGATTTTTTTTTGTTTTTTTTGAGACATGAAGGATTTTAAGGATAACAAAGTTTTCATTAACTAAATTCAAATATCAGTAGATTCATAAGAAGGCTTCTCTTTTAAATAACATTTCCCCTTTGCTATTATTCCATTAAAAGAAACCTGCTAAGGATGGCAGAAATTCTGCTTACTAATAACAGGTTCTCCTATCGTGGTTTACTGACTGAAGAAAATTGCAAAAACATTGTGAATGCTACTGACAAAGAGCACATACAAATAACAGCAGCAAACAAACATTTTCTTTTTTTCCCCGTTTTCTTTTTGCAAAGCAAGAAAACCATCTGGGATGCAGACACTTCAAATATGTAGAAAGGCAAGATGCATCATCATTCATTGTTCTCACAAAGGCAGTATTATTAACTTCTAAGAGGTAAAATATCAGTGTCACTATTAAGCTCTTTATCCCACAGTACCCAAGTTCATACACAAAATGCAAATGCAGCCAGGTGTGACAATCCCTCCACAGCCAAGAAAAAGTATCAGTTTATCTAAAGCAAAACAGTGTGCTTTTGAAAACACTTTGTAAACCGAGGAACCACCTTTCAGGATGAAAAATCCCGCAACTGTACTTCTTTCCTCGTATGCAGAAAGAAGGTCCTTACTGAACAGAGCCATATTCTTAGGAATCTGCAAGTTAAGCTTTAAAATAATAATTTCAGGTGAAGGATATAGCTTGGTTGTTGAAGTGCTGACTTGACTCCAAGCATGGTAGCTGATATGGTAGTACACACCTCTGACACCTCTGCTTGGAAGATGGAAGCAGTAGGACCAAGAGGTACGTATATAGAGCCTGAGGCCAGCCTAGGGTACATGAAACTGCTAACAACAACAACTATAAAAATATCTTATTGACTGTTTTTTGAGACAGGATCTCATCATATAGTTCTAGGATATTCCTCCCGCTTTTGCCTCCCAACTGCCTGGATTAGCAGACTGTACCACACACAATACCCACCTGAAATAATTCTTACTGGCACTCAAGTAAGTACAGGATCCGTAAAATTCAGTAAATACAAGTCAATAAAAAGAACCTGCTATTGTCAACAGCATGCCTAGAGAGAGAATATAAAACTAAGGAATATATACAATATTCTATTCTTAGAACCACAATTAAGGAGAAACTGGGATGGAATTTTTAAGAGTTCATGGAGAGAAAATGAAAACCTATCTATCAGAAGGAGGCAACAGCAGTAAGGTAGTGAGTGAGAATGACCATGAACAGGACGTGACGGCCTCAAGTTTTCGACTGCATGGGGCATATCCTGAAAAAGACGTAACCAGTTCTGTGGTGAATGCTGATGCTCATTGTACAATAATGTAATTTAACCAATGACCAATGCCACCAAATTCTACACTCTAAAGTGGTTAAGATGGCAAACTTTCTGTTATATAATCTACTATATGCATATTAGCTTTAAATAGAGAAAAAATATAATAAATTTTATGGAAAAACTGCATTTGTTTAAAACTTGTATTACACTATCTTTAAGTTCATTTTCCTTTTTAAAAACTTTATGCTACATGGACTGGAAAGATGGCTCAGAGATTAAGAGCACTGTCTGCTCTTTTTTTTTTTTTTTTTTTGGTTTTTCGAGACAGGGTTTCTCTGTGTAGCCCTGGCTGTCCTGGAACTCACTCTTGTAGACCAGGCTGGCCTCGAACTCAGAAATCCGCCTGCCTCTTACCTCCTGAGTGCTGGGATTAAAAGGCATGTGCCACCACACCCGGCCTGCTGCTCTTTCAGTGGTACCGTGCTCAATTCCCAGCAATTACATGGTGGCTCACAACCATCTGTACTAGGATCTGATGCCCTCTTCTGGAATCCAGACGTATATACAGATACAGCATGCATGTACACTACGTAAATAAGAAAAAAGAAAGAACAATTGTACTACATTCTCTCTCTCCACTCCCCTGGCCCCCATCCTCAATCCATATTGTGTAGCTCATAACTTCACTTCTAAGGGATCCTACCTTTTCTGGCCTCTAATGTAAAATAAGAGTAAAAGAATCAATCTTCTAAAAACCTGAAGTTAACTGAAATGGCAAACAAAGATGTCCACGACTAAAAGCAGCTTGAGGAGGAGAAGGGTTACTTCAGTTTACACTGCCAGACCAAACCCATGACTGAGGGAAATCAGGGCAGGAACCTAGCACAAGAACCATGGAGGAACACTGCTTGCTGGCTCCTTCTCTGGCTTGCTCTCTTGATAGCTCAGCTTTCTCTCTCCCCCTTTCCTACTCCCTCTTTCCCTCCCCCCTCCACCCCCATCTCTTTCTCCTTTCTTTCTAACTTTATCGTGCATGGGAATTTTGCCTGGATGTCTGTATGTGTATCATGTGTGCCCGGTGCCCACAGGGGCCAGAAGAGGAGGACGGCAGATACCCTGAAACTGGGGAGCCACCCAATGGCAACTGATCCAGATCTTCTGCAAGAGCAGCAGACCCTCTTAACCACAAGCCGTCTTGAGGCTCCACAGCGATTTTTTTATGCAGTTCAGATCTACCTGCCAAAATGGTGCCACCCACAGAGAGGTGTACCCTCTGATATCAATCAGCAATCAAGACAATTTCTCACAGACATGGCCACAAACCATTGTTGAGGTAATTCTTCAGCTGAGGTTCTCATACAACTCTAGGGTAGTTTTTTTTGTTGTTGTTTTTTGGTTTTTTTGAGGCAGGGTTTCTCTGTATAGCCCTGGCTGTCCTGGAATTCACTTTGTAGACCAGGCTGGCCTCGAACTCAGAAATCTGCCTGCCTCTGCCTCTCAAGTGCTGGGTTAAAGGTGTGCGCCACCATGCCCAGCTACAAAATGTTTTATAAACAGACAATAATAAAGTAACTAGCACATAAAGTAATGTAAGTTGTACCAACATTTTAACACAAAAATTGTAACATCTTATAAGGGTTCAAAGTATTCTGGCAGTACATATAAGACAGCTTCACAAAACCTGACAGGAATAAACTGGCTTATTGAAAAGACTTGTTTTATGTTAAGTGCTAGAGCATTAACTTCAAGCAAATGGTAAAAAAGATAAAAATGCATATTGTAACTATTGCTGGATAGATACAAAGAGATACAGCTTTAAAAACAACAGACTAGGGGCTGGTGAGATGGCTCAGCGGGTAAGAGCACCCGACTGCTTTTCCAAAGGTGATAAGTTCAAATCCCAGCAACCACATGGTGGCTCACAACCATCCGTAACGAGATCTGGCTCCCTCTTCTGGAGTGTCTGAGGACAGCTACAGTGTACTTACATATAATAAAATAAAATAAATCTTTAAAAACAACAAAAAAAAAAACCAAAAACCAACAGACTAAACAGAACTCTAAACCTTCTAAAATTTATGCCCCCATAAAGACAGAAAGTAGTATCTGAAGAGTGAATGTCCAGGACTAAGCACACACCTACCCTCTGAGTCTTCAATTTCAATGCTAAGTATTATCCAAACCTGGGAACACTCTAGGTATCCAACAGGAAAGTGGAAAGAGTGGCACATTTACATGTTCCTTTATTACTAAACAGGAAAAACAAAATAATTGACAACTACAAAGATAAACATGATGACATGCTGTGAAGGACGCCTTACGAGAGCATGTATTTTAGGTGCTTCCATCCAGTTCTTGCACAGAAAAGAACCTAAATCTATAGAGGAAATTACTCAAAATAGCAATATTTTCTTCCTTAAATACAGGATCTCACTATGTATCCCTGGCTGACCTTGAACTGGAGAGCTACCTGCCTCTGTCTCTCCAATGCTAGGATTAAAGGCATGTGCCACCACATTTGAAGAACAGCAACTGTCAGTGGAAATGAGGGGAAATTGACCCAAAGAATAACATGAGGAGAGGTTTTAATAAATTTTCCATCACCCCAGAATGTTCTTTTGCCTCAGAGGAAATGTGACTCACACACGTGCATCTTTCAGTGTTCAGTCAATACTCTGAGTACTACACTGCTTGTGGATATGTGTGTGTGTCCTCATGCATGCATGTGCCAGAAGTTAAAATATGCAGGCACTGAGACTCAGTAAATATATTTTGAAATGCACATAGAAAAAGGAAAAGAATTAGGAGACATATGTAATAAATAAAATATTTCATTCTTTAGAAATGGTTGCTCTAACTAAATGGAGGTTCATTAAGATGTACAGACTTTAGGTCTGCTAAATTTTGCTGTGTTTATTTTGTTTGCAGACTTTTTAGTAATAAACTTCACTAAAAAAAAAAAATGTTGGGCCGGGCGTGGTGGGACACGCCTTTAATCCCAACACTCTGAGTTGAGGCCAGCCTGGTCTACAAAGTGAGTTCCAGGACAGCCAGGGCTAGCTAGACAGAGAAACCCTGTCTCGAAAAAACCAAAAACACCAAATAAATAAATAAATAAATATTTCCTACAAATAAGATAAAATATTTATTGTATACTCTAGAATGTGAGTATATGTCAATGAACAATTCCCTATGCATTGAAATTTTTCACAGTAAAATGTTGGGGGGAAATTAAGCAGGCGTTAACTACTGTGGCGCTTTCTCTATGAAACACTCAGGACTTCATGGTTACAGTGATGCTTAGTTTTGAATGTGGGAAGGGTCTTCTAGGGAAGGTGCCTGGATCAGGTTGTATGTTGGGGGGCTGGGGGACCTTGCTTGTTAACTGATGTGGGAGGACCACTCTCTCTGTGGACACACCACTAATAGGCTGGGCTCTGAGCAGGCAGCCTGGGAGTGCTGCTTATGTGGTACGTGGGTAACGGGCTGAGTGGCTTGAATTCCACCCCCTGGCTTCCCCTAATGATGGACTGAAACTTAGAAGTGTAAATAAGCCCTTTCCTTCTCTATGTTGCTTCTGGTCAGGATACTTGCCAAACAGAAATGAAACTGGAACAGTTACAATAAAAAAAAATGGCATACAAAGTAATTGTGTATCTTCATCTTCATAAAACAAAAGACCAAGGAGATGCATGTTTCATTTCTTATATTTACTCAAGTAAAACTTTTAACTTGAGGGACAGTATGAAGGTACTTGACATATGAGTGTGGAGAATGGAGTGTGACCCCTAAACCTGTATTGAAAGGAAGGAAAAATCCAACCCCAGAAAGCTGTCCTTCAGCCACACAAGCACACTATGGTATATGGACCCATGTTTACATGTGAACCCGCACACATACAATTAAAATTAAATTGATGGAGAAACAATAAAGACGAAAGTGATCAAGATTTGGTAAGTAGTGTGCTCATTATGGCTTCACATTAAAGCCCAAAGACATCTACCACTAAGACGTAAAGACAGCCATAGTCAAGTCAAGGTTTCAACTAACAGCTGTAGCCAACAGTATTTCCAGTCGACATTTTTCTCCTGTGCTCAAAAGCTACAGGCAACTACTTGCTATGTATTTATACCCAAGTAATTTTAAGGCATTACACATTTTCCTACCCAATTTGCACCCTTAGCCTAACTGCTCCTTTCTCCCTATTTCCCTTTCAAGATGAAATAAACCTACATCTCTTCCCCAGATAGAAATCTAAGTTCCCCACTCTGTTCCCGTGCAGTTATCTCCCATCAGTCACCAGCACCCACAGATCTCTTCCATGCTGCCTCTATAGGGTTCCACTGCCACCACTTTAGTGGACTATTTCCTCCCTAGATTCTTATAAGAGCTCACAAAACAGCTTCTAACCTCCAGCATCGCTCTGTAGAAGGCCCATAGTCAGCACTTTCCAAACAAGATGTGTCTTTTTTGTTTTTAAACAAGAGTTTTTATTGTTGCTGTCCCTGTGTGTCTGCCACGTTTATGTATATGCTGGTATATACATAGGCTAAAGGGTATCAGATCCTCTAGAAATAGGACTATAGTGGCTCATGTAGGTAATCCCAGCCCTTGGAAGGTAGAAGCAGGAGGTTCCGGAGATTAAGATTATGTTCAGCTACACAGTAAATTTGAGGCAAGCCTCAGATAAATGAGACCCTATCTCAAATAGACAAAACCAGAAAAAAAAAACAATTATGATCCTATTCATAAACGGATACATATAAGCATATAAATGATACACTTAAATATATGTATGAAATATATGTATGTATGTATGTATGCATGTGTATGTCTGTGTATATATACATGCAC
Source organism: Mus minutoides (assembly GCA_902729485.2). Classification (NCBI taxonomy): domain Eukaryota; kingdom Metazoa; phylum Chordata; class Mammalia; order Rodentia; family Muridae; genus Mus; species Mus minutoides. The sequence continues at coordinate 34,349 of CACVCL010027651.1, read as the reverse complement.
ATGTATATAATACAAACACTATATCACTTTGGTAGTATCTGTAGAAGCAAGAATAATGAATGGTTTTTTTTCTGTTTGGAAAAGGAAGAATTGAGATATTCCCAATATTTTCTGCAGTTAATAAATTGATTTTATAATAAAAAGTACAGAAATAAAACAACTGCTCTTCATGTCATTACAGTTTAAAGGTGAGCTGTCTACTTGTTTTAAAGTTTTGCTCTTTACTGACTCATATTCCTACTGTGTCAAAGTCCCAAGTAATGAGGATTGAGGATATATATATATATATACACATACATACATGGGCCAGCATCTAAGGTTTTTTTTTTAAGATTTATTTATTTATTATATATAAGTACACTGTAGCTGTCTTTAGACACACCAGAAGAGGGCGTCAGATCTCATTATGGATGGTTGTGAGCCACCATGTGGTTGCTGGGATTTGAACTCAGGACCTTCAGTGCTCTTAACCATTGAGCCATCTCACCAGCCCAGCATCTAAGTTTTTAAGTCAAAGGTTTAATTTTGTTTTCAGTAGGTTTTATATAGACTGTTCACAGTAAAAACTTTTTTTTTTATTTATTATATGTAAGTACACTGTAGCTGTCTTCAGACACTCCAGAAGAGGGCGCCAGATCTCGTTAGGGATGGTTGTGAGCCACCATGTGGATGCTGGGATTTGAACATATCACCTTCGGAAGATCAGTCGGGTGCTCTTACCCGCTGAGCCATCTCACCAGCCCCACAGTAAAAACTTTTAGCAACGGTTGATGATAATATCCTCTTCCATTGCTCATCTAAACTAAAAACATTAAAGAAATATTAAATGAACATCAGTGGTCGACAAAGGATATGAACTTAAGCCAAAGTTAGTTTCACTGTCAATTGTTATTTTCTGATTGAATTAAATGATTTAAAAGCCTCTAGGGCTGGTGAGATGGCTCAGCTGGTAAGAGCACTGACTGCTCTTCCGAAGGTCCTGAGTTCAAATCCCAACAGCCACATGGTGGCTCACAACCACCCTCACTGAGATCTGACGCCCTCTTCTGGTGTGTCTGAAGTCATCTACAGTGTACTTATGTATAATAATAAATAAATTTTTTAAAAGCCTCTATAAGCTTCAACTTCCTATTTCTAAAGTACTGTAACAGTAGCATATCATACAACTCGTTTCAGAATAGAACTATGTACATAGAGCCTTTCAGGTACTTGTAATGCTCTGAACACTCAAACTTAGGCACCCTGACTATTATTAGCAGAACCAACACTTTGGCAAATTGAGATAGTAATTAAAAATGAGTTTTAGAAGCACAGAAAACACACAGAAACACTCTTCAACATTTGTTCAGCTGCCAATTAACCCTCAAGGTCCATGGCATGCTGTCAATTACCATCACTCCTTTAGTCAGATTAAGATCCTAGGCTTCCCACTTTTTTACTTCTACTGGGGAATGAGTCCATGTAACTTTGATAGCGTCCGTCAAACTACTCACTATAGACCAGCAGCCTTATTCCTACCCACGCTTCGGAACCCATCTTATGGTAAAGCTATTATAAGCTACAGTAATTATTTCTAAATCTGGGAATTCATGATGGCCGTGAAATTTCCCAGAACTATAAATGGCTGTTGGTTAGCACATCTCCATAACACTAGGATTCAATTCTAACTTCTGGTTTCAATGATTGTAACAATACAGATCATGGAGCCAGGTGTAGAGGGAAATGCGTTGTGAACCCAGAGGAAGGAGGCTGAAAAAGGAGAATCCTAACTTTGAGGCCAGCCTGAACTACATATGTATGAAATTCTACTTTTTGTTTGTTGTTTTTGGAGAAAAAAAAAAGACAGGCTATAAAGTCTTCAAACAAAATGAAATTGCTGTCAGTTATTAATGTGAATAAGGTACAAGTATGTACAATAGTTAGCAGCACTGAATACTTAGTCCAACTAAATAAAAAACCAAACTTCCCATTGTTAAATACAACTACTGGAAGAAAGTCTGGTTTTCCTGTTATCCCAAGGAAACTATTAATTTTCCAAGAGTATTTCTTGGACACTGATGATTCTAGAGCAGATATTTATAGTCTGGCAAGTCCCTTTACATCTACTGCTGCCAGCTTCTGCTCAGAAGTACTTTATACATTGGGTAATTCTGTCCTAAAAAGCAAGCTATCTACTACAGCTGGGAAAACACAGGCCTCACTTTCTTCCATAGACAGTTTCTCCATTAAGATGAGGAACCTGGTCCTTCCAATGAGGTTCAACATACTTGAGTTCCAAGAATTAGACTAGCTATGATAGTTACCATCCAACATAAATTCCAGAAAAGATTATTTGAAGATTAGAAAAACAGCACATACTCAACCAGGTCTAGACCATATTCATCAGCTCATTCCAGGAGCTGTGAAGAGCTAGCTTGTAGCAAATGAACTTCCTAGAAGTCACTCGTTTAATATTAAGATCTCATTATTATTTTGTAATTTGCTCCATTATACAACCTGCTTTAATGTGAAGGTCTCCCCATAAAGCGTGCAGTGAAACTGAACACTCCATGTGTGTAGCCCACAAAGTCAATCCTGAGACAGGGACAAGTACCCCAGTATGAAACAAAAGAAAGAGCACCACAAAGAACAAGCATGACTGGAGGGAGCTTACACCTTAGGGGAATGCTGGGAAGTAGGAAGTATAAAATGCTAATGCACTGCTCCTGGGTCAGTCTCTGACAATGGAGAAGGACAGTGAAGAGTGACTAAGGAAGGAGTCGGCAGCCTGTGATGTTCTGTTCTCACACAGGTAGTGCTTGGAAGTAATGACAGCACAGGACAACTGAAGAGAAGCACTAACTATATATAACATTTGCAGCCAAATATAAACTGTTTGACAATCCTGACGGTTTACAGCTCCTTGCCCTGTGCTTCTATAAAACATTCAAACAAGAAATAAGGCTCATTAGTACACTTTTTTTCCCCAAGTTAACTTTTAAAAATAAGCTTAATACTGGGATTTACTGGTAATAGCAACACAGGGGCTTATGATGAAGGGTTGCTTTCAGAGCAGACCATCCCATCTGCTGGAATCTGCTGAGAAGTGACCAAGCCGAGGTGCTTCAAAAACACGCTACCTTGTATTCTTTTTTTTCTCCCCACCCCCACCCCCACCCCCCACCCCCGACAGGGTTTCTCTGTATAGCCCTGGCTGTCCTGGAACTCACTCTGTAGACCAGGCTGGCCTTGAACTCAGAAATCTGCCTGGTCTGCCTCCCAAGTGCTGGGATTAAAGGCGTGTACCACCACCACCACCATTGCCCAGCTACCTTGTATTCTTATATGTATGAAATAAGAAAGTTCTCCTTTAAGTCTATCTTAGAAGCTTAAGTCTGAATATGCAGTAGTGTTAAAGCTAGAAATTCAGAGATGATCACACACACACACACACACACACACACACACTTTCATACTGTAGCTCAAGCTAACCTGAAACTTACTATGTACCACAGGCTAGTCTCAAACTCACAACAATCCTCCTGCTTCAGCCTCCTGTATGCTAGGATTAGAGACATAGATGACCCACCCAGTAACACTGCTTCTCTGGCATACTGCTAGGCTCAAAGTTTAAGGACAAACTGTTCTTGCATTTCAGCTGTCAACTGACAAACACATGCAATTTTTTATAAAATTTATAATGTGAGAATATCTTTAAGCAGGACCCAAAATCAGTTTCTGGGATTTAAAAGTAATTGTATCATTAAAGCCTACTGGGGCTGGAGAGATGGGGCAGTTGGAAAGAGCCCTTGCTGCTCTGGAAGGACATGAGCTTGGTTCCTAGCACCCAACCATCTGTGACTTCAGTTCCAAGGAATTCAAAACAGTCCAAGGAATTCAAAACCCTCTTCTGGTCTCCAAAGGTACCCAGCACACGCATAATACATATACACATACACAGGCACAACACTTACACACACACAAAAAACTGAATCAATCTTTAAAAAAAGAACCATACTAAATTCTATTTTTTGCACTGGGTAAGCTTTCTTCGCTTTGAGCTTGTTATTTCTAAATTAGCACTTCCTTTTCCAAATAAAACCTCACTTCACTCAACTGTTTTCTTAACTATTACTGCTCCATTATATCTTTCAGTCCATAGCCAAGTAGTTTTCTTAGACTTCCCTTTCCCATACTGCATACTCAAGGAGGACCCCCAAGTACCACCAACACGCAGAGTACTCCTATGGCAGCATCAGGCTCACTGTAACAGTAAACTCCTAGTGCAGAAGCGCATCATCTCTATCTACACAATTACCTAAAGCACAGTCCAACAAGAACAACTGATAACCATTATTTTAGTCATTTAAAGTATTTAAGATTAGGAATATCTTCCCCCAAAAGTGCTAGTTTTAATATGCTCCCCAAAGTCCACTTAATGTCAAACAGAACTAGATGTGGGGCATTTAAGTCTCACCAGTACACTGTCCTCATGAATGGATTTATGCTACTATTTTAGGAATATAATAAGTTGTGACTGTAGTAGCAAAAGAAATCTACTTCCTTTAATCCCAGGTCTCTGTGAGTTCAAGGACGGCCTGGTTTATAAAGTGAGTTCCAGAAGAGCTAAGGCTACACAAAGAAACCCCATCTCACGAAACAAAAGAGAAACCCAGTCCCCACCACCCCTGTTCTTTTGCTGGAGAATGGCACAGGAAGAAGGGCTTCACAGGATAGATGTGGGTCACTTAATCCTTATCTTCTCAGCCTTCAGAACTGCAAGGAATTGTTCTGTGTAAATTATCCAACATCAAGCAGTCTATTATAGCAGCACAAAATAATTGCAACAAATAAGCAATTTTATAATTAAATGTCAGTGGTAAAAATTTTATTCATACAGACCCTTTGCCATAGGCATAAAAATATAGAGTACTTTACTAAAAGTTTAATTAATGGAGCTTTAAAAACCATACAGTGGAAAGAAAAAAACATCTTCAACAAATGAGGCTGGTAAAACTGGCAGTCTGCATGTAGAATGAAAATTGATCCATATTTATCACCTTGTACACAGCTCAAGTCCAAATGGATCAAGGACCTCCACATAAATCCAGATACACTGAATCTAATAGAAAAGAAAATGGGAAATAATCTCGAACACATTGGCACAGGGGAAATTTTCCTGAACAGAACACCAATGGCTCAGATCAAAAATTGACAAATGGGACATCATGAAACTGAAAAGCTTCTGTAAGGCAAAGACACTGTCAATAAGACAAAACAGCATCCTACAGATAGATTAGGAAAAGATCTTCACTAACCCTACATCCAATAGAGGGCTAATATCCAAAATATACAAAGAACTCAAGAAGTTAGACTACAAAAACCCAAATAACACTGGGCAGTGGTGGCACACGCCTTTAATCCCAGCACTTGGGAGGCAGAGACAGGCGGATTTCTGAGCTAGAGGCTAGCCTGGTCTAGAATGAGTTCCAGGACAGCCAGGGCTACACAGAGAAATCCTGTTTGGAAAAACAAAACAAAACAAACAAACAAACAAATAACCCTATTTAAAAATGGGGTATAGAGCTAAACAAAGAATTCTCAACAGAGCAATCTCAAATGGCTGAGAGGCACTTAAAGAAGTGTTCAACATCCTTAGTCATCAGGGAAATGCAAATCAAAACAACTCTGAGACTCCAACTTACACCAATCATAATGGCTAAGATCAAAAACTCAAAGATGTAGAGAAAGAAGAACACTGCTCCATTGCTGGTGGGATTGCAAACTGGTACAACCACTCCGGCAGTTCCTCAGAAAACTGGAAATAGCTCTACTTGAAGACCCAGCAATACCATAAAAGATGCTCCACCATACCAAAAGAATATGTGCCCCACTATGTTCATAGTGACCTTATTTGTAATAGCCAGAAGCTGGAAATAACCCAGATGTCTGTCAACTGAAGAATGGATATAGAAAATGTGGTTCATTTACACAATGGAATACTATTCAGCTATTAAGAATGAGGACATCATGAATTGTGCAGGCAAATGGGTAGAACTAGAAAATATCATCTTGAGTGAGATAACCCAGAACCAAACGGGCATGCGTGGTATATAATATCTACTTATCTCATTGATAACTAGATACTAGCCAAAAAGTTCAGAATACCCATAATACAACTCACTGACCGTAGGGAGCTTAATAAGAAGGAAATGTGAATACGTAAAACCCACTTAGAAGGAGACAAGATAATCATGGAAGGCAGAAACTGGGTGGGAAGGGGAGATGCTAGGGAAAAAGAAGGGCAGGGTCAGGCATGGTGAGAGACAGGAGGGACACCCAGAGGGCCAGGAGAATGGATCAAAATATGCAGCGCTGGGGGTTAGGAAGCAGGGGGGAACCTCTAGAAAGTCCCAGAGACCTGGGATGTGAACGGCTACCAGGACTCAATGGGGATGACATTAGCCAAAATGCCCAACAGTGGAGAGATGAAACCTGAAGAGACCACCTTCAGAAGATAGACAGGCAGGGGGGCACCCACCCATCTTCAAAGGTTTTAACCCAGAATTGTTCCTGTGTAAAGGAAATTAGGGACAAAAATGGAGCAGAGACTGAAAGAAAGGCCCAACTTGGGATGCATCCAATGCACGCACACCAAATCCTGACACTATTACTGAGGCCATATTGTGCATGCAGACAGGAGCCTGGCATGGCTGTCCTCAGAGAGCCTCTACTAGCAACTGACTGAGACAAATGCATATACTTAAACCATTGGATTAAGGTCAGTTGGGGACCAATATGCAAAAGTTAGAGGAAGGACTGAAGGAGCCGAAGGGGATTACAACCCCATAGGAAGAACAACAGTGCCAGCTAAGCTGAGCCAAAAACCAAGGAGCATACATGAGCTGGTTCATGGCCCCCAGCACATGTGTAGTAGAGGACTGCCTTGTTTGGCCTCAGTGGGAGAGGATGCACTAATTCCTGTGGAAACTGGATGCCCCAGGGAAGAGAGATGCTAATGGGGGGAGGGGGCAGGTAGGGGGCACCCTCAGTGGTTTTGTGGGGGGTGGGGGGAGGCGTGAAGAACTCAGAGAGGGGGCACCAGGAACGGGGACAACTTTTAGAGTGTAAATAAATAAAATAATTTAATAAAGATTTTTAAAAATTATGTATCTAGGGGCTGAAATTAAGAGCACTTATTCCTCTTCCAAGAGACTCCAGTTCAGTTCCCCGTACCCATATGGCAGCTCATAACTGCCTATAGCTACATTTACAAGGGATCCAATGTTTTTTTTTTTTTTTTTTGCCCTCTGCAGGCATTAGGCATAACACATAAAATAAAAAGTAAAATACTAAATAAACCCACATGTTTAACAAACATATAAAATTGACCCAGCTAAAGGTGTGATGATGGTAGGGAATTAGAAGTACTGAAAACTGACTATGTAACAGTGCCCGAAATTTACTTGCTGCTTGAGAGCAACTCAATCCATGTGCAATTAGGCATGCCATGAAGGATCAAATTTTACCAAATAATGTGTGGGAGCTGAGTTGACTGACCTGAGTAGCTGGTCACACTCATTCTCATTCCCAATAAAGGGGGAATACACACCCAACTTTCCAACAAACAACTTAAAGCCATTCTTCTCACTGTGCTTGGCCATTACACTTTTTTTTCCCCCTTGTTCGGGTCAACCGCTCCGGCCGGCTCCACTCGCCCCACTCGCCCCGCTCGCTCCGGACAGCCCCGCTCACTCCGGTTGGTCTCTCCAGTCCAAGGATTCGTTTTCTTATTATTCTTCATAAGTACACTGTAGCTGACTTCAGACGCACCAGAGGAGGGCGTCAGATCTCATTACGGGTGGTTGTAAGCCACCATGTGGTTGCTTTGGAAGAGCAGTCGGGTGCTCTTACCCGCTGAGCCATCTCACCAGCCCCGGCCATTACACTCTTATGTCTAAAGCGAGACAGGCTCTACCCCGAACATGCTGAAGTATGGTGTTCACACCCTTTAAGAATTTTATTCTCATGCTGGCTTCTGCCCATATGTAGCAGCTATCAGCTGGCACAGTATCCAAATCCTAATCCAAATGCTCAAAGCAATTCACATGCATCTCTAAGCAACAGCTGTGTAATCTTTATAGTATGTCTAAAAATATCGTCTAAAACATTAAATGAGTTTCATCTAACATTTAGAAATATGACTGAACGAAATACAGTCAACTCAATTCATGTTAACAGAGTCATTTAGCAGAAGGCCACATTCAAAACGACGAGTAATCCAATTCATAAAAAGTAAAAATGTTTATAGGCTGTACTTTTATTTCAGGAGTGTCCTCTTTGTCTGAGGATACGCAATACCTGTACTGTAAGGGTTGTTTGCCTGTTTGTTCCGTGGTGCTGGGATCTGAACCTAAGGCCCCTTGCGTGCATGCTAAGCTACCATCTTATCTTACTACTGAGCTTCACCCCAGCTTTAAGCCTTATTTTTTCCTTACTAGTAGAGAAGCTATCTTTTGTGTAAGTTTAGAATGTAGAGTTCCTGACTATCTTGACTTAGTCATGTGCCCTTCCACAACTTTTGTTGAAAACTCCTCTGAAGCTCATTTGTCTTTCTTTGGCTGACCTCATTAGCCGCAAAGGCTGAAAAAGCTCATATCCTTTAATACTCTCTCCTGAACATCTCACCACTACTGAGATAGACAGCCGTGCCAAACACAATGTACATCTCATTAAAAACCCAATTTTCAGATACCCATCCACCCAAGAGGTGGGCTAATAGACTGCCAGACAATCTCACAGGACTGATTCTTAGCAACTGGACCCGGAGCTTGCTTGGCAATGAGGCTCATACTGAGTTTGGTCCTCTCTGGCTGGTCTCTAAGTTCCTAATTTCTAAAGCAAAAAGGTCCTGAAATACACAATGTTCCTTATAGGACCAAGAAGGCTACATGCAGCTCCAAGACAGCAGCAAAACTTACAAGGTATGTATGTAAATGCATCACTAGTGCCAAAGCATATATTTTTCCTCTAGTTTAACTCTATCCAAACAAAACTCAAATTATATAATAAAAAAACTAGAAATAATAAGAATATTTCTAAAACATCCAGAGTAAGGTAACTATACTTTAAGTATGCAAGGGAGGGGGTCATGTTGTTTATACTTAAGTCAAAGTATTTTATGGGCCTAATTTTAACACAGACAAACATAGAAAATCAGTTGGTAGAGTTTGCCAAGCATTCCCAAGCACTGGGTCAATCACCTAAGCATGGTAGCACATACATATACCTATAACCTCAATGCACAGGAGATGAAGGCAGAAAGGTCATAAATTCAGAGTCATCCTTGGCTACATACAGAGCCTGAGACCAGCCTGGGTACAAGAGAGCTTGATCACAAAAAAATAAATACATGAACAATAAGAAAAAAAATGGGGGCTAGAGAGATGGCTCAGCAGTTAAGAGCACTTGACTGATCTTCCAGAGGTCCTGAGTTCAATTCCCACCAACCACATGGTGGCTCACAACCATCTGTAATGAAATCTAGTGCCTTCTTCTGGTATATCTGAAGAGAACTACAATGTATTCACATATATAAAATAAGTAATAAATAAATCTTTAAAAAAACTACTCGAATGTGTATATGATTCTATGTGAATTATCCATTTCTCTGTATATAATCTTATAACCTGTAATTTTACATTCTAAAGATGTAAAATTTTTCAAAAACAATAGTCTCTAACAAAGATGCTACACATTGATAAAAATGAAGACTACAACCTATTCATCACAAATATTAACTCCAAAAATAAAGTCTCTCTCTTTATCTCTCTCTCTCTCTCTCTATATATATATATATATGTGTGTGTGTGTGTATACATATATGTATACATATATATACATATATATAGTGACTAACAACTGTCAAAGGAAATACAATTATCTTTAATAATCTGCTTAGAATTATTGATAGATAAAACATATAAATTAAAAGCAAAAGTATTAAGTCCTGAACAATAATATTAAAGACTCAAAAATATAGCCAGGCATGGTCACTCATGCCTGAAATTCCAACACTCCAGAGGCTAAAACAGGAGGACTAAGTTCAAAGCTAGCCTAGGCTATTCTGAGTACAAGGCCAAACAGCCAGGAATACAGAAGGAGAACCTTCCTCAAACTCTCACTCAAATTTTAAAAAGAGAAAAAGGAAAGGGGGAAGGGAGGGGTGGCAGAGAGAGAGAGAGGAGAGGGAGGGAGGTCACCTAATCTCAGAACTAACTCAGGAGGCAGAGGCAGGAAGATCTTTGTGAGTTCCAAACTAGCCAGGTATACATAGTGAGGCTCTGTCTCAAAGAAGAAAAAAGGAAGAAGGGACACACACAAGCCTGGTGTGGGAGCACAAGTGTTTAACTCCAACACTTGGTGAGAAAGAGGCAGGCAGATCTCTGGTGAGTTCAAAGAACATTGTACACAGGGAATTCCAGGACCTGTAGAGTTAAAAAAAGAGAGATCCTGTCTCAATAAAAAACGAAGAATGACAAAATAAAAAGGTCAAAAGGTTAAATTTTAAAATAAATAAATACAAAGTAAAGTCAAAGAAACAAAAAAGGAAATAATAAAAGAGCAGATTTATCTAGATTATTCTCCAAGAAGAAACTTCAGGGAGATTTATGAAGGAAGACAAAAAAGAAGTGTTTTAACTAAACACTAGTGTTTTAACTAAACACTAGTGACTTTGTTTTTCAATCAAGATTTATTTTATCCATTTAAGTGTTTTGCCCACATGTGTATGTATGCACCAGGTGCATGCAATGTCAGCAGAATCAGGAAAGTGTGTCAGATCTCCTTGAACTGGCGTTACACATGGTAGTGAGTCACAATGTAGACACTGAGAATTGAGCCTGGGTCCTCTGGAAGAGCAGCCAGGACAGCTCTCCTGACACCACACCAATGATTTTGTAATCTAGATGAAATGACAAAATTACCATATAGTGTATCATATAGTGTAGAGTTTGAGTGAATTAAAAAACAAACAAACAAAAAGCAGAACAAATGACTGAAATAGCTGTGCGGAGCCGCTGAGTGGTCGCCATGAGTAAAGCCCACTGTCCCAAACTGAAGAAGTTCATGGACAAGTAGTTTATCCCTGAAGTTAAATGGTGGTAGACGTGTACAGGGAATGCTGTGGGGGTGTGGGGATGGCAGCCAGTGCGTAGCATTGGGGAATCCAGTGAAACAACATCACCATGTTAGAAGCCTTGGAAAGAGTCTAACCAGTGTTCAGCAGTGTGTCCATACCCCCACCCCACAGGCCTGCTTGACTGGGATGGAGAACTAGGTCATGTACATTTTTATATGAAACTTTTGTGATATTCGGGGGGGGGGGGTGAAATAGTGAAATAGGTGACGTTCTTGAAAAAGGGGACCAACAAACAAACAAACCAATCCTAACTCCACAATAAAACCTTTTTCTTAACAGGTATGTAGTAGACCAGCCAAAACTACAGAGTAAGGCCTGCTCAAAAAGACTTCTGATCACAAAAAAGTTTGGACAGAAAGAGAGCTTAGTAGAGAAAGGGGCACAAAAAAACAACAGTTTGGAGGGGGGTGAAGTAGGGAGTGGAAAGATGACTTGATTGGTAACAGTGCTTGCCTAGCAAGCTTGAAGATCTGAATTCCATCCCCAAAACTGTGGGCAGAAATAGGATGATTCCTGAACTTGCTGGCTAGCTACTTTAGCAAAACTGGTGAGTTCAAGCATACAGTAGCAGTGCCCACCTTTAGTCAGCACTCAGAAAGGCATGTGGGTCTCCAAGTCTGAGGCCAGCCTGGTCTACAGAGTGAGTTTCAGGACAGCCAGGGCTACACAGAGAAACCCTGTCTCAGAAAACCAAAAAAAAAAAAAAATAAATAAATAAATAAATAAAAATAAAAAAGGTCTGCTTTGGCTACCTAAGGGCTGTGAGTCATGTTTATTTTCAAAGACAACACTTAAGGAGCATCTGTCAGGGGGCGCAAAGTACGTAAAACCACAAGTGAACCAATGAGTCGGCTCAGAAGCTGAGCAGGTAACAGTACTGGCCATGCAAGCTTTATGATCTGAGCTCTGTCACAGAGCTCAGAAAAGGTGGAAGGAGAAAACTGACTCTAAAAAGTTGTCCTCTGACCTCTATACACGTGAATCGTGGCCTGCATTCTCCCTTCATGAGTAAGTAAAGAAATAAAGCAAGCAGCTTTTGCCAAATATAAGTTTCTAAAATTATATCAACTAACATTCAAATGTTTAAAACAAACTACCCTGTATAAGATTTTGCAAATTTAACATGCATAAAGCTATGGGTTTAAATAATCAAGATGAAAGCCCTTGCTCACTCAGGATCCAAAAGATTAGGGGATAGCAGACATGCAGTAAACTTTTTAAATGAGTCATGCATTGTAACAATATACTTGTAATACCAAAACTACAGAGGCAGCCGGGCGTGGTGGCGCACGCCTTTAATCCCAGCACTCAGGAGGCAGAGGCAGGCAGATTTCTGAGTTCGAGGCCAGCCTGGTCTACAAAGTGAGTTCCAGGACAGCCAGGGCTATAAAAAGAAACCCTGTTTCGAAAAACCAAAAAAAAAAAAAAAAAAAAAAAAAACCAGAGGCTAAGGCAGGAGAACCAGAAACCTAAGGCTAGCCTGGGCTACTCAATAAGATCTTCTTAAAATAAAAAACAAAATGAAAACACTGTTCAATAACTTTCTCCACATACATGGTTTCAAGGGATCCATCTTATTTAACTATGTAATATAAAACTATTTCTGAGTTCTCTAATCTGATAAACAATGCACACTATGAATAAAGTAATAATACTTTATTACTAAATAAACTCAGAAACTTAAAGCAAACTTGTTGGAATATTTTAAAAAGAATTCCTTGACATCTTTTATTTATTTAAAAAAAAAAAAAAAACGCATTTGTCTTAGTGTTTTGTTGCTATGAAAAGACAGCTTGACCCAAGGCAACTCTCAGGAACGAAAGCTTTTAATTGGGGGCTTGCTTATAGTTTCAGAGGTTTAGTCTACTATCATTATGGTGGAGAGCATAGTGGCACACAGGCAGAAGCTGGAACAGGAACTGAGAGCTACACCCTGATTCATAGGCAGAGAGAGAACCTTGAGCCTGGTGTGGGTTTCTGAAACCTCAAAGCCCAACCCCAGTGACACACTGCCTCCAACAAGGCCACACCCACTCCAACAAAACCACACCTCCTAATCCTTCTAATCCTTCCAAATGGTGCCACTCTGGTGACTAAGCATTCCAATGTAGGAGCCTATAGGGGCCACTCTTATCAAACCACTGCAGGATTATTCAAGGTATTAAGTCCATAGATCTTTTGCTGTGGCTTTTGTCATTATGTTTTTGCGAGAACAGGTCTCAGTATGAAGCCCAGGCAGACCTCAAGCTTACAGTAACCCTCTTGCCTAAACCTCCATAGATACTAGGATTACAGGGATATGTTACCACACTGCATTTTTTTTGTTTTCTTTTGTTTTTCTGTAACTGGAAATGCCAATGGTTTTCTGGGTAATAATGATTAAACAAAGATTAAACTGTAAAATAAAGGCAATACAAAAAGAAGTAATTAAGTAGGCGGGGAAATATATGTTAGACACTATCAAAGAGCCATGTGAGTGACTTAGAGTAATAAATAGTATGTTTACATTGTACAAATGTTGATCTAAAACAATGGAACACTTTATAAAATAGCAAATTAAAAACATGATTCTCTTCTATTCAGCTAAAGGTCACACACAAAAGCAACAAATATTTTCAAGGAGTAAACAGCAAAGATTTTTATTTTAAAATCATGAGGTTTCAGAATCCCACATCATTTAGGTTGTTTAAGGCCCAAGATAAAAGATTACAAGATAGCTACAAGTATACTCTGGTCAACAACCAGTCCTTAAGTAATGGCTGTGAAGGGTTAAACGTCTTACACACAATAAGGACTATGGCCAGGCTATGGAGCTGATTCCCACTGGGCTTGAGGGAAAACAAATGGAATCACGTTACTTGTTAATCTCTGAAATACATTACCCCGAGGGAGTATTGTGGTGGGCTTAAACCCTGTAACCTAGTATGTGAAAAATACTCCAAAGGAAAGTTTAAAACACATATGAAAGTGTTGTGTCTGTTCCTTCAGACCCTTAGTTGTACTATGCCACAAACTATGCCAACAAAGCAAAAAAGGTTATTATAATTTAATTTTAAAACAGACTCAACTCAAAATGATCTCACTTTGAATTCCTACTGCGAAATAGGTAATTCTTTTACTTCTCAGCTAAAAAAAAATGCCTAACAGGTACAACCAGCCTTTGCAATTACACTCTCTCAGCAGCTGTGGTTACCTATACCAAACCTGCACATTATCAGTCTAGTCAATATTTCACCAAGAATGGGGAGGAGGGGATTCACAAGGTCCCACTCCTGGTTGAAAAGCTACAGAAAATCACGGCTGCTAGTGCAAAGACAGTTTCTACAGGTGTGAGCTGCCCCTGGCTGGTTGTCCCATGCTATAGTGGCAGCTAAAATAAAGCACAGTGAGGGGCTGGGGAAAGGAGGAGGAGGGACTAACACAAGCCAGTATGAAGCGGTTGCAGGAGCTGCACTAATCTCCCTGAAAACCAAAGCTGATTTACAGAGAGGCCCTTCTTAAATATGGCACATTATATCCTGAGCTATTTTTAAACACAATTAGAAAATCAAAAGCAAGCAAATAGATGTATTCAAGAAATCATTTTTAAGACTAATTGCAATTAGCTAGGAATAAATACCTTGTCTTGAAACAAAATGACTATTTAAAATAAGCTCTATTACATGAAGTCTACAGTGAATGACAGCAACTAAGATACAAATAAAGGGTCACGAGTTCTACCTCCACCATTAATTACTTATCCTAGACAGCTAACCAAGTGATTACTTATCGAGGAGCTAGTTGCTTTACAACCACTGTTTCACTTAACTCTAGCAACAACCAAGTGAATGAAGTACTGTTATTTTCATCTGCAGATGAAGAAACTGCAGCCTAGAGGCTGAAGTGCTTGTCTAGATTTTAAAAGGACTAAAGCCACACAGGATTCAAATCTGAGCATCTGGGGCCAAGAATCTGTGTGAGTGCATTTGGTCTTTAAAAAAAAAAAAAAAACGGTTTCAAAGCCGGGCGTGGTGGCGCACGCCTTTAATCCCAGCACTTGGGAGGCAGAGGCAGGTGAATTTCGAGGCCAGCCTGGTCTACAGTGTGAGTTCCAGGTCAGCCAGGGCTACACAGAGAAACCCTGTCTCAAAAAACAAACAAACAAAAAAAGGTTTCAAAAAAGAAATTAAGAAAAAATAAAAATAAGAATGGTTTCAACTTTAACAATCCACAAAAAAAACCTCATTCCCATTAGTTTAACAAGCAGAAAAATCACAACTGAATTTTCAATTTCTGAACAAAGTACACTAAAAACCAGTCAATTCCCTGGTTTCAATCCCAGCTCCGAAAACAAAACCGGACAATTCACAGAAGACTCAGGGAGGGATGATACAATTATGAAAAATACCAAAGCTCACTGGTAAGCAAAGAAAGCACGTTAAAACAAGATATCCTTTCCTACTGTGGGAGGAAAACAGCAACAGGAGAGTGGGGGAAAGGCAATCTCGTGCTGATACAAATAAAACAAGCTTTCTGCAGAGGTGCTGGGACAGAAGGATCAAGAGTCTTTGAAATGGAGGAATTCCCTGACTCAGCAGACTACAATTCTGTAGGTTTCACTTAAAGTACATTATGCAGAATTTAAGATGCTAAATAGAACTCCTTATGATGACAGAAATTTGAACAAGGGACTGGGTAAGCACATTTTGAGGTTAAATCTTACGTAACTGTCAGACAGTCAACCACTGTGGTAGGGAAAGGACAGCATAATTTAAAATGACATTTATCTGCATGGAATTTTTTTAAAAGATTATTTATTTTATGTATATGAGTACACTGTAGCTATACAGATAGTTGTGAGCCTTCATATGGTTGTTGGGAATTGAACTCAGGATCTCTGCTCGTTCTGACCAACCCTGCTTGCTCAGTCCCTGCTCTCTCTGGCCCAAAGATTTATTATTATACATAAGTACATTGTAGCTGTCATCAGACATGCCAGAAGAGGGCATCAGATCTCATTATGGGTGGTTGTGAGCCACCATGTGGTTGCTGGGATATGAACTCAGGACCTTTGGAAGAGCAGTCAGTACTCTTACCCGCTGCGCCATCTCACCAGACCCTATCTGCATGGTATTAATTAGGAATAAAAAGACCACTAAGAAGGGTCTATTTGATCAATTAACTGACTTAAAAAAAAAAAAGTATGGTATACTACAACTCCAATTTACAAAACTGGAAGCCAAAATCTGGAAAGTGAAATTAGGGAAATGTGAAAACTATACATCTGAATACAAAGTCCATGCTCCTTCTACTAAGTCACACCTACCTACTGGAACACAACAAATAACAAATAGCTGTCATGCATACACTTGTCACCTAGCACTCCGGAGGCTGAGGGAAGGACTGCACGGACTGGAGGCCATCCTGAGCTACTTATCAAGCCAGGCAGAGCAGCAAAAACAAAACAAAATAAAAAAAGATAACACTGTTGGATGGGGGAGATAGCTCAGCAGCTAAGAGTATTTGCTGCTCTTACAGAAGATCTACGTTTGGATCCCAGTTAACTTCCAATTTCAAGACTGTATTTGGTCTGTACATAAATGTGCAAGAAAAATAAATATTAGAATGTCCATAACATTAATAATAGATAAAACCAATTCAAATGTTCCTCCACCTAAGAATGAGTAATTCATACAATGGCATGATATAATTTTAGATGAATGAAAAAAAAATGTGGAAAAACTGCTCACACTTAATATACCAAACAAGCCAGGCATTCAATATGTGCAGCATGACTCTACTCATTGAAGTACAAAGCCAATCAGAGCTCCAAGCTCCTCTTTACTGACACTGTGACTAGAACCGAGGGTGAAGAAACTGGTTCTGTGTCTTCCTGCTGCTTCCATGGGTGTACTGAGAGTCTGAACTTAGAAAAGATATTACTCAAATGTCCAGTAAGCACAGTAAAAGATGTTCAACATCCTGAGTCTTTAGGGGAAAACAAAAACAAAAAAACCCAAAACAACCAGAATAAGGAGGCTAAAGAGATGACTCAGCAGTAAACTGAACTTAACTGTTCTTGCAAGAAAATAAATTAGGTTCCCCAGAACTACAAGTTGGCTCGCAACTGTCCGTAAGTCCAGTTCCAGGGGATTTGACAGCCCTTTCTAGTCTCTGCAGATGTGCATGTAGTACACATACATGCATGCAAAACAAAATACACACAAAAATAAACACACACATACAATGAGGGGCTTAGATAAGAGACAGAACACATGCAGAAATTAGGCTCCGGGTTCAATCTCCAGTTAAGAAGGGAAAGAAAAGGAAGGAGAAAGGGGACATGAAAAGGAAGGGAGGGGATAAAGCAGGAAAGGGGAGGAGAAAAGGCAAAGGAGAAAACCAGGGAAGGAGATGATACTGCATTGTAGATAGTATTTTCAGTCTCTCAAATAAAGCAAGCTCATACTCTCTGTCTTTGGACTTCTGCATTGTCTACGTGGGAGTGACTTTCTCCTGCTCATCATATCCTCCTCGGTCAGCTTATCTCAAAACTGCCCCTTAAGAAGACTTCTCGAAAAACAAACAAACAAACAAAAACCAACAAAAACAACAACAACAAAAAAGACTACTCTAATCATCTAATCTCTAATATTCTCTGCTTTAGGTCCACCATTTTCCTACTGCTTATTTTATCTTTATTGCACTTACTGAGAATAACAGCTTTATTGATACCTCTTTCTCCCACCTCAACTAGAAAAAGCTCTGTGAGTGCATGGACACATTCACCTCCACGTTCCCAGGCTGAAGAATAGTGCTTATTAGTAATAACACTTGTGAAGTTAACCAATAAATCCTTCTACTTTTTTAGTTTGCCAATTTTCTATAATAGACATGTGATTTTTTTTCACCCTGTTTTTAAGTACATAACTAGGTGAATGGGCACATAGCACATCCTGAGTCAATGAAAATAGAACAAACCAATGGCATTGTTTCCAGTTATAACAAGATCTAAACCGAATCCTAACTCCTTCCTAATAAATTAACATGGACCCTTACAGCAAGCACTATCTTAGAGATAGGAAAAAACCTTGCCCTAATCATCATCATCATCATCATCTCCTCCTCCTCCTCTTCTTTTTTTTTTTTTTTTTTGGTTTTTCGAGACAAGAGTTTCTCTGTATAGCCCTGGCTGTCCAGGAACTCACTTTGTAGACCAGGCTGGCCTCGAACTCAGAAATCCACCTACCTCTGCCTCCCAAGTGCTGGGATTAAAGGTGTGTGCCACCACTGCCCGGCCAGCTTGCCCTATTCTTACATAGTACTCAAAACGTTTCTGAGCAGAGAAACACTTACTTAGCATGACCCTAAGTTCAATTCCCAACATGCTAGAAGCGAGCTCCACTTCTGACATTAGATTCTCCAGGAGACAACTGGGAGTCTTACATGTACCCATACCTCAGGTGACAATCACAAGTTGTAATGCCACCCATGCTCCTGTAGATTATTAGATGAGATTACTAACAATCCCCTTCTGGGTTTTGATTTGTTATGTCTGGTTCAAAGAACCCAGAAAAACATTTATGTTTACTCATTAAATACAAAGGTTATTTTAAAGGGCACAAGTGAACAGGAAAATAGTGAGATTGAGTCTGGAAACGTCCTGAATGGGAGAGCATCCATATGTTCAGATATGAAGCTTTTTTTTTTCATCCTCTGAGCACTTGTGTTCCTTTTTACAACTCCTCTGGATCCCTTCAAATGTGGGTCTTCTGGGTTTTTAATGGAGGCTTCATTATGTCAAATTGACTATCCAAATCACTAGCCATTCCTAATCGACTCAACCGTCAGCCCCTCCTCTTCCCCAGAAGTGTGCAGTGGGGCTGAAACTTCCAATGCTCAAATTATAAATGGATTCCTCTATGAAGGAACACCCACAGCTCAGTGTCTTTTTGCAAAAATACACTGAACACTTCAGCAATCCAAGAGTTTTAAGAACTGTATGTCAGGCAGTAAGAAGAGAAACCAAATACAGCTCTTATTATATTGCAATATCACAATGACCTATTTTCAGAAACTTAAAATGACTTGTCTCAAATTTTAAC
Source organism: Mus minutoides (assembly GCA_902729485.2). Lineage (NCBI taxonomy): Eukaryota > Metazoa > Chordata > Mammalia > Rodentia > Muridae > Mus > Mus minutoides. The sequence goes on along the minus strand of CACVCL010027651.1, from coordinate 15,086 downwards.
ATCATCATAAAACACCAAGCCCAACCCCAATCCTATCCCCATCTTGCTGTGCAGATGTGCTTTCCAGGCACATGTAAAAATCCTAAGCATAAAAATGTTAAATAATCACATTTATAGCAAAAAAAAAATACTTTAGAACACACAAGAATATAATAAAGTTGAAAATTCCTTAAGTAAATAATTTGATTTACTTTTACAAGTAAGTTCCAATTATAATAAACAAGGAAAGCAGCCTAATTACATTTACTCTTCTAACTGTTCTCTAGTGATTAATTTTGTGTATATGTAATCTGTATTGTATTTTAACAATGCTCTAAAGTTTGCAATTTTGAAGAACTTCAGATGTTCAGCTGGTAAAGTCTATGCCAATATTCTGAGTTATAAAAGCCCCTCAAAGATGAAATACTCTGATACTAGGCATTTCAGGTTCAGAATATTTAATCTGTATCTATAGCTATATATTACATCTTCATATAAAAATTAAAGAGAACGATGACTGGGAATGTAGCTCAGTGGGAGAGCATTTGTTTATTAAGCCTAAGACCCTGAGTCCAAATTCTAGCACCAAAAAGAAAACAAAACCAAAAACAGTTGAAGAGAAAAATACTTGTTTCTGAAGAATCAAGCTAGATGTTTGAAAATCAAAACTGATACTAACAATCAGAACTTCAAAGTGAGCCTAAATAAATATCTTGGCAGGAGATAGCTCCCAACTTCAACATAAGCAATCCGAATTTACATTAGTAAATTTGTATAGTCATTGAAAGACTGAATCCACTTTTTAAGGTCTTCAAACCACAAATGAAGGTTTGAAGACTCCCAATATGTGCCAGACAACTGAGGCTCAGTTATAATCTGGTACCCTATAACTCTGAAGTACATCAATTCACAGACTGCTGCATCATCACATTTAAAAGTGAGTTTATACTAAAAAAAAAAAAAGACAAACTAAAGAAACATAGGCACACTCTTGTTGTATATTCTTATACATTAATCTTTAATCCAAAGCTTCTCATACAGTAGCCACTCTCTGGGGCTCACAGTGTATCCTCTAGATACTTCAGAAAACTAAAAGGTCAAGTCTAAAAAGGTTTGGGCTTATTGTATGAGACTGGTTCTGGATCTGGATACACAGATCTCAGCACACACACACAAACACACACACACACACACACACACACACACACACACACATTAAAAGCATCTACAGTAAGTTCAGAGACATAAGAACATTCAAACATGTCTTCATTTAGACAACCAAAGTCTTTTAGCCACATTAAGCTGACTTAATAAGCTGCAATTTAGTCTCTGCTCTAAACTAACATAATTAGTATCATCACAACTGGTCATATGTATGGTCCATGTATGCAATCCCAGCTGAGGATGCTTACAAACCATCCAGCTAAGTAAAGTTTACAAGCTTCTAAAGGTTGCCAGTGTGGACATTCCTATACACAACTGTGATTAGCTAAGTATTATTTAATGCTTTCACCAGCACAGTGAGAAGGATTATGACTCTACCACTACCAAAAAAGATTATAATTAATTTTAAAGTTAAACACTCTGTTACCAGTAACTGTTCAAGTCCAAGAAAAACTCAAGAAAAAGCACAAGTAACATTTTCAATTTGCTCACAGTAGCTGCCAACCACTCTTTAAAGAAAACTTCCTTACAGAGAAAGATAATCAGTTAGAAACATTACCAGTGAGAGCTAAGTAAATGCAACCAGAGTGAGCAGCAATGCCTTTATCCTTGAGGGGGAAAAAAAAAAAACAAAAACCATAATTCAGCAGCCTGGAGGCAGATTTCAACTACAGACCAACTTGCACCTAATCCCCAAACAGACTGCTCAACAGCTGTTGCTCTTGTCAAAGTCGTCTCCATTCTCCTCCAAATATGGCCCTGGAGGAGACTGACAACTCTCTACTAGCAATCAGCCTTACTAGCAATCAACCTTTCCAAAAACTGGGGATAAAAAAAAGAAGTGAATCATGGACCCATGCCCCTAAAATTAATCAAATAACATCTCATCAGCAACTCTTTGTATGAATGACTTATACCCTCCTCTCCAAAACAGGGCCATCCATATGCAAAATGGATCCTAGACAAGGAGGACTCTCCCCATTCAGCCTACACATATTTATTAAGTACCTACTAAATGTTAGGAATTATTCTCATTTTCCTGAGATACTAAGGAACCTTCACTGGCTTCTCTAAAAACTCAACTTGTGAAAATTGTAGGTGAATGCTGTGTCAAAGAATGAAATGAAAAAGTGTTACTTCTGTGCCCTAAATTTTTTCTTATCTTCCTCTTAAATAAATACCTTTAAAAATAAAATCTCCTAAATTCTGTTAACTACCCTAACTACCTGCCAAGTATAGGAAGAGCATTAGTCTCTTTAAAAGAGACTGGTGGGATCCCTGGAACAAAGAGAAGGTCCTCAGCGGCAGAATGCTACACATTCAAACTCACCCTGAGAGAGCCAACCCACATCATGTCATCACTCCCAATAGTCTATCTCAAACTGTTAGGGGTAGTAATAAAGACACTCTGTCCAATTCAATATGCACACAAAGGCAAACTGCCTTCAGAACATTAGCCTCCACTGTGTGCAACTAGATATTTCTATTGCATTTCTGATGTTAGACCAGTTTATAAAACAATGTTTCCCCCCAACTCTCCCTTTTTTTAGGCAAGTTCACTGGCCCCAAGGATTGCAGCCTGGAAGACGCCATGAGGGGAGGGGGTGGAGAAAGGGTAGAGGGGGGGAAAGGGAGGGAAGCAGATAGGAGGAGAGAGAGCGCACATGAGTGCGAAAATAATGTCCTCTCTTAACCCCTTTCTTCACATTTTTTTTCCCACTAGTTTTTATGTGGTGGTTGTGCAAGGGAGAATGACAAAGATAGAACCTTCCAGAATCCCTAGATTCTGGGATCTTTGTTCTGTAAGCAGCTAAGTGAGCAAACAGGTGCAACATAAAAGGAAAAGAGAACATTCTATCTCAAGCATTCCTGCTTGAGATCCGGACAGTCCCACACAGAAGGTTCATTGACTAAAGGGAATCTGACGCCAAGTTGGATGAACTGAATTCAATTTCTAAATCTCACAGAGAGAACCAACCCAGTAAGTTGTCCTAGAGTCTCCACATCTACACCATGGTGCGCGCGCGCGCGCACACACACACACACACACACACACACACACACACACACACACATTATAAATGTTAAAAAGGACCTGTCAAGTCAATTTTGTATTCATTGTGCTTTGTCAAATAAATTACAACTATCAAAAATGTTCATAGCTGGGCACATATGTCTTTAATCCCAGTACTTCTGGGGTAAAGGCAGGCCAATTTCTGAGCCTGATCTACCAGTGATTCTGGGCCACCAGAGCTACATAGTGAGGCCCTGCCCCCAAAAAGGAGGGAGAGGGAAGGTGTTGGTGAGGGCTCAGCATTAAGAACACTTTCTCTGTAAGATCTGTATTCAATTCCAGAACCCACACTGCAGCACACAACTGTGTATACCTCCAGTCCCAAGGGAATCAATGTCCTCTTCTGGCCTCTAGATACCAGGCATCCATGTGGCACACAGACATAAAAGCAGGTAAAACATTGTAACACATAACAAAGAAGAAAAGGACTGTGTAAGTTTAAAAGAAAAGGAGGGGAAAAAAACTTCAGAGATAATTAAATATACTGGGTTGAACCATTTAAAAATTAAAGTTGCCAATAAATACCTGATCTTTTAACCTCCCGAAACTGGTAATTTTGCACAGCTAAACCTAATAGTGTAACACATACTTCAAAGGAACAATGATTCAAGTAGCACTGCCAGTACTGGCTTAAGAACTTAACTTTCATTATAACAGTTTCCACAGCAAGCTGGGTGCTAATCTCCTACCAAACAACCAACTGTGAAAGCCAGGCTGCCGAAAAAGCCACACTGTCATGATCCAGCCTCTGAACACTCACTGGGACTGGTTTCTCCCTTTAACCAATTCACTCAAAACCAGGCTCCTAACACAAGCCTGGTACTTTTCCATGCCCCTTGTTTTTCTCACAGAAAAACAAAACAAAATAAAACAACCCACCACTTATAGCAACAACCTTATCTTTTTTTAAGGAGGTCTGTTCATGTCAAATAAACAAATGACAGGCTCCCTAATAGTAGAGATAACTCTTTCCAGTCTTTGAAAACCTGCAATAAAATGTGTCCTCAATTTAGGACAGGTTGGATGACTCTGCCCTACACAATGAAAAGAATGGCTGAGTTCCTCAACAAGTGAACCTCAAAGCAGATGAAGAGCCAAGGTCTCTAAGAAATACTCCAAATTTTTGACACTTTTGGTAGCTGTCACTGGGTGGATTCTTCCTGGGCCAGTTGGACATGGTCTCTATGTAGTGAGGAAACTAGAAGATGCCTCCCTAACCTAATCGAGCAGACTTAATGGGCCCTCCCTTCACCTGACAGTTGCCAGGTGAAGCACTATATACAGTATTGTAAATGTGGAACACTGCAAATTCCTCTCTTCCTTATGCAGGTCCCATTCTTGAAAAGCACATGAAATAGTGGTGGCGCATGTCTTTAATCCCAGCATTCGGGAGGCAGAGGCAGGTGGATTTCTGAGTTCAAGGCCAGCATGCCTGATCTACAAAGTGAGTTCCAAGACAGCCAGGGCTATACAGAGAAACCCTGGGGGTGGGGGGACGCCCTAAGAGCTGAGCAAGTAGCTGATTTTAAAAAAAGTTTTTAACCTTTTATGTGACAGCTGTTCTGCCTACATGTGAGTCTATACACCAGGTGTGTGTTGGACCCCTAGGAGCTGTAAGCTGCCGTGTGGATGCTCTAAATTGAACCCAGGTCCTTTGGAATATTAACCAATGCTCTTACCCTCTGAGCCATCTCTCCAGCCCCACAAGAAGCTGATTTTGGACTTTCATGTCTTAAGGAACAAATGTTTAAATTTAAAAAGCCAAGGCACAATCACTTGATATATGACAAATACAAAGCAGGAAATTAATTTTCTTAAATTGATTCCTGTCTCAGCCTCTAATTTTCTTTACACACCTAAAACAGTACTCATTATACAGAATTTTAAACAAATAAATAAAAAGGTGAACCTCTGTTGGAAGGAAGGAGATAGTCTCTTAAAGATGTTCTGTTTTAGCCACGGGCATAGTGGCGCACGCCTTTAATCCCAGCACTTGGGAGGCAGAGGCAGGCAGATTTCTGAGTTCGAGGCCAGCCTGGTCTATAGAGTGAGTTCCAGGACAGCCAAGGCTATACAGAGAAATCCTGTCTCGAAAAAACCATTGGGAAAAAAAAAAAAAAATTTGTTTTTTTTTTTTTTAAAAAAAAGTCTTAAAATGAAGGCATTGCAATGCTTACCTATAAGTTTGGGGAAGAAGAACCAGCATTTAGAGGCTAACCTGGTCTATGCTTAGCTTCCGGCCAACCTAAGATACACAGCATGATCCTTTCCCCTAAAAAAAAAAAACAAAAACAAGCCCACACATGTACACATACCCAGTCTTTTCTTTTAAAGAAAAGGAATGTTGCAATCCCATTTCTGACTATTGTTAGCGAAGTTTGGGGAAGAAGAATCAGCATTTAGAGGCTAACCTGGTCTATGCTTAGCTTCAGGCCAACCTAAGATACACAGCATGATCCTTTCCCCTAAACAAAAACAAAAACAAGCCCACACATGTACACATATCCAGTCTTTTCTTCTTTTAAAGAAAAGGAATGTTGCAATCCCATTTCTGACTATTGTTAGCAGTGGTGCATGCCCACCACACACCTGTGAAGCTGAAACAGGAGGGCTAATTCAAGACTGAAAGCATTAGGCTGCTTTTTGAGTTTCATGACAGCATATGCAATGGAGAACCTGTGTCAACCAACCAACAAAACCAAACAAATCTGAACTGTGAATCGGTAGCATGCAAGCTCTACCAACCCAGAGCGGAGTATCCTGAGAAGAGAAAAGCTGTATTGGGCAGGAAGACCAAGACATCCTAGTGAGAGGAGAGAGCCAAAAAGTCAGTTAAAACCAAAAGTCACTTCAGTCAAAGTGATCCGGGCCAAAGGGGAATGCTGTTATATAGCTGATGAAAACTTGGGTCACTATCATGACCAACTTTTGGTAGGTGTGCTTTGTAATGACTTTCCTTCCATTCATGGGGGTCATCTATTCATACTTCAGGGAGCAATGAATCAGTTTCAGATGCTACAATATATCTATCTGTCTGCCGTCACTCATTACCAAAATGCTTGAGGTTCAACAGATGTCTTAATGTAGTAATGACTGACTGCATCATAGTAGAACAAGAAGAGTTTAGAGAGCAGAGACAAGTAAGCCAAGCCTCCCTTCTCACTAACCTGACCACAACCAAACTTAGAATCTAAGTATAATATAGGAGGAAAGAAAGCTCAGCAGAACCCAAAGTTAATTATTCTTCAATTTAAAGGTCAACATCAAAACATTCCCTGCTGCTGCCGGCTGTGAAGCCGTGGACACTCTGTGTATTTGCTGGCTGGCATAAAAACTGGCACAACACTTTTAGAAAGCATTTTGGCAATATGATTCAAGAGCTTTTAAAACTGTTTCTATTTCTTAAGGGATCTAATACTATTTCTGGAAATCTATCTTAAGGACATAGTCTACAATTAAGAAAAAAAACCCTTTGGGTTCAGGAAAGCATTATTCATTATACACTCTACACTATGTAAATAGCCACTTAGAAGGAAATAGGTAATTTACAATGAAACATTCATCTAATAAAATTCTTAAGTTTCCTAAAAGCATAAAAAGGGGAAAACATACCAAATGACAAAAGCAAAATTCGTGCATGCATAATCACCTGTACATAAATCACAACATAAGAGCTGTCTCTAATTGGATCTGTTAGTTCGAGGCCAGCCTGGTCTATAGAGCGAGTTCCAGGACGGCCAAGACTACACAGAGAAACCCCATTGGGGGGCAGGTGAGTAACATGAGAAGACATATAGATCCAGAAGATCGGGAGTCTTGAGTTTTGCTGAGTGCAGTGGTGCATGCCCTTACTCCTACCACTAGGGAAGCAGAAGCAGGCAGAAGAACTCTGAGTTCGAGGCTAACCTGGTTTACACAGTGAGTTACAGGACACAAGAGCTGGGGAGGGAGAGGGAAACAGAGAAACAAATTATGTTCAAATAAAAATAAAATAAAATAAAAAGATTCTGGGCTTTCAAGTAGAAAATCTACCACAATACTGAAAAGGTGGTCAAAAAGAGAAAGGTAGACTCCTGAAGGAACAGCAGCAGGGCCTGCCGGCTCACCCTGTAATCCCAGGAGTCAGGGGAAGGCTGCTACATAAGGACTGCAAATTCAAGGGCAGACTGTGTTACACAAAGGGACCTTGTCCCAAGGGGGAAAAAAAGAAGGGGGAGTGGAAGTAGAAATATAGTGCTCGCATGATGCAAAAGCAGAAGGAAAGACAAGCCTGCACGAGTCATTTCTCAGCATGAGACCTGCCTTAGCAATGCTTTTCTCCTTTTCCCCACGACAAATCACCCATGGATAATAACAACAGAAATGTAGAAAATACCAGTATCAGACCCAAGGAAAGCTAGCTGTCGCTTTTAGGACAACACTGCATTAGAACTCACAATAACTGGTAAACCTGTGACCTGAGGACTATGAAGTCAAAGACAGCCTGAGCCACAGAGAGTTTTAGGTTGGTTATAGTTATGAGATCCTGGCTGAAAAAAAAGCACAAATGTAATCATTCATATATATATATATATATATATATATATATATATATATATATATATATATATATATATACACACACACACACACACACACACACACACACATATATATACACACACACACAAACATATATATGCACTATATATGCTATACATAGCATACACACACACACACAAACACACACACACATATATCGGTGATTTACAGCCAAACTCAACAGCAAAGTACGGAAAATACTAACCTTAAAAAGCTACAGAAAGCGGGCTGGTGAGATGGCTCAGCGGGTAAGAGCACCCGACTGCTCTTCCGAAGGTGATAAGTTCAAATCCCAGCATCCACATGGTGGCTCACAACCATCCGTAACGAAATCTGGCACCCTCTTCTGGAGTGTCTGAAGACAGCTACAGTGTATTTACATATAATAAATAAAAAATAAATCTTAAAAAAAAAAAAAAGCTACAGAAAGCATTTTGTTTAAAAAAAAAAAAAAAAAAAAAGCAGCCAGGCATGGTGGCTCACGCCTTTAATCCCAGCACTCGGGAGGCAGAGGCAGGTGGATTTCTGAGTTCGAGGCCAGCCTGGTCTACAAAGTGAGTTCTAGGACAGCCAGGGCACACAGAGAAACCCTGTCTCGAAAAACCAAAAAAAAAAAGCAAAATCATTGCTCTTACCAAGAAATAAAACACAAATTTCAAAAGACGGCAATAGAGCACATTGGTTGAGAGCACATCGAGAGCAAGCACTGCTCCATTAATTGCCTTTTTTCCTTCTCTCGCTCCAGCCCTGCACTCTCTGGCCCCACTACTTCCCTGAGCTTAAGATTTATATATTTTATGTATGTGAGTACAATGTCACTGTCTTCAGACACATCAGACGAGGGCATCAGATCCCATTACAGATGGTTGTGAGCCACCATGTGGTTGCTGGGAATTGAACTCAGGACCTCTGGAAGAGCAGTCAGTGCTCTTAACTGCTAAGACATCTCACCAGCCCCATTAATTGCTATTTTATATTACTCTGTGCCTTAGTCCTTTGATCTGGAACAGCAGTGCATGCCACAGAGTGCACACATTATATTACGTTACATTAATTCTATTCTATTATATGTAGGCAGTTTTGTAAAGACTTCACATTGTATGAGTTAACTAAAGGACTAAGAATACAGACAGCCTGAGCAGTNATCTCACCAGCCCCATTAATTGCTATTTTATATTACTCTGTGCCTTAGTCCTTTGATCTGGAACAGCAGTGCATGCCACAGAGTGCACACATTATATTACGTTACATTAATTCTATTCTATTATATGTAGGCAGTTTTGTAAAGACTTCACATTGTATGAGTTAACTAAAGGACTAAGAATACAGACAGCCTGAGCAGTATCAGTCCGGAAACCATAAAGGTGATGAATGGTTTGCACCACATATATGCAGCTACTTAAATGACAGTGAATTATAAATGTTAAAAGTGGTTTAAATTATAAATATTATCATATATGTATTTTACCACAACATAAAACTTTTACCCATCACCCATGTCAATTACATTTTAATTTTTCCTGCTAGAAGATAAATTATATTCTATAAGATTTAAGTTCAAGATTCCCATATTAAAAAATCATTTACCCCAGCACTAGGGAGGCAGAGGCAGGCAGATCTCTGAGTTTGAGGCCAGCCTGGTCTACAAAGTGAGTTCCAGGACAGCCAGGGCTACACAGAGAAACCCTGTCTCGAAAAACCAAAAATCATTTACAATTAAAAATGTTAAAATTCTTTTATCAGTTTAATTTTCAAAAGTAAATTTCAAAACATGCTGCACTACCATAAAGTCCGGACATTCAAAGTATTTAACTTGAATTCTCAAACAAAACTCTATCCTGGAAGTTGGTGCTATTTTTTCAGCATCAAACCTAAAATACACTGTCCTAACCTGAAACAACTTGGAAACAGATCTATAAACTCTTTCGAGCACAAGCATTTTAGTGTCTCCTACATGCAGAAAAACTCTGTGAACCTTAAATACAACCAATTATGAATATCAACAAAAGTCTTTAAATGTCCATTTTAAAATAAAAACTCACAAAATAGCCCCAAACCACTTACAAAATGAGCATGTGGTAAAAAGGGACAGAGAATACCAATTTACTATCCCCAATACTGACTGACAATGTTTGTTGCATAGCAACAAGATTCTGCAGCCTGAAAACAGTACAAGACTCCCTTTCTTGATTTGCCAAGCCACAATTAACAACTCCAGCGAGGTTAAGAAAGCATGCAAAAAATATATTTGCGTATGCTACCAACTTAAGTCTAATTATATAAAAATTTATACTTCTCAAACTACAAAATGGTAAATATAAATCTAGATTACTTAGAACTCCAAAGTATTGTTATACCTTTACTCTCAATGTTTCTCTGTTCTCATTGTTTCTCTTATTTAGCAAAACAAACAAACAAACAAACAAAAACAAGCTCATTTTGGAACCAAACTTCCATTTGAAAGCATCATCTGTAAGGCAGCAGTTCTGGTTTTATTTTGTGTGCATTGTGGATTTGCCTGCATATATATCTGTACACCAACTGTGATACAGTTTCTACTGAGGCCAAAAAGACAGTAGGATCCTCTAAAACTGGAGTTTCAAAAGATGTGAGCTGCCTTGTGGGTAATGGGTTTCCTGGCTCTCCTCTTAACTGCTTAGCCATCTGCCCAGGCCCACTTAGTTTTTGAGATAAGCGGTAATAATGCCCGGGTGTGCACATACAACTCTTGTTTCATAACTTAATATTAACCAATACTTTCAGCTGATTTTAAAATTATAATTACTAGAAAGTACTTACTATAAGTACTTTTTAAAAAATTCTCTTGGGATCTGAATTATTTCAATCAACTGTGTCTATAGGTAAACTCTTATCATTGCAGAGAACTTCTCAAACAAAATTCTCTACCTAAAGAACAAACATTAAGGGGCTGGAGAGATGGCTCAGTGGTTAAGAGCACTGATTGCTCTTCCAGAGGTCCTGAGTTCAATTCCCAGCAACCACATGGTGGCTCACATCCATCTGTAATGGGATCTGATGCCCTCTTCTGGTGTGTCAGAAGAGAGCAACAATGTAGTCACTTAGAAAATTAATAATTTTTTTTTAAAAAACAAAGATTGAAGTCTGCAGTTATTCCTATGGTATCTTTAAACACCTTCATTGTGTTGTCCTTTACTTATTGTGAGAATATTAAATGCCTCAATGTGTGACAGATTTAACACACAGAGAAAAAAAGTTTTTTAAATGTTTTCCACACTTTCAAAGAAACCCCTTAACTTCATAATATAACTAGTCCACTTACAATGTGTTGTCTAAGGAAATTATTTAGGAGCACTTTGAATTTATTAGCTCATACATAAATCAATCTATACTTCACAAAAACATCCACATTTTTTTTTTTCCGGTTTTTTGAGACAGGGTTTCTCTGTATAGCCCTGGCTGTCCTGGAACTCACTTTGTAGACCAGGCTGGCCTCGAACTCAGAAATCCACCTGCCTCTGCCTCCCGAGTGCTGGGATTAAAGGCGTGCGCCACCACGCCCGGCTTTTTATGCTTTTTTTTTTTTCCTCGATTCACATATTCTTGATGTTTATTACAAATGAAGGCTGTTATATAGAATGTAGATACAACTTTATATACACTGGTTCAGAGTCTCTGAATTAACCCTGTACCTTAACCCCTTCAAGCCTCAAGTATCAGCTTTATTAATCCAGCAGATTATACCTTAAAACAGTGGCTCTCAACCTTTCTCATGTTGTGGAGACCCCCAACTATAAATTACTTTGTTGCTACACCACAACTGTAATTTTGCTAGTTATGAATCATAATGTAAGTACCTGATAAGTAGGATTATCTAATATGTACTCCCTAAGGGACTATGACCCACAAGTTGCGAACCCCTGCCTTACAGGGTTTAACAAAGTAAAAGCCCATCTACTTCCTCCAAGACTTACCCCATCCGAATGTGAGGCATGCAAATCTCATGACAAGGATGGGTGTGTGTGTGTGTGTGTGTGTGTGTACATAAAACAAGGTGACACCATAAATACCAGAGGACCCAGGTCCTCAGAAGTCAGTGAGCTGTGTGCTGAGTGAACCCTAGTTCTGGACTTCCCGTTACATGAGATAAACTTCCTTTTTTTATTGGCTTGTTTGAGGTTTTGTTTTCCTCTGAACAGATAAGGCCTCTCTATGTACCTTAGGCTGGCTTGGAACCCATTACAGAACCCAGGCCTTGAACTTAAGATCCTCCTAACTTAGCTTTTCAAGTGTGTCAAAAAACCATCCTCTTAATGTTTTATTAGCACTGTAGATTACATGACATGTTCAGTTCCTAACTGGAGACAACTAACAAAGATTTGATTATGAGGAAGCAAAAAGAAAATAATCCGAAAAAAGAAAGTCCTTAGAAAAACTAATAAAGTCTTAATCACTTTAGCAAAAATGAGTTTATCATATTAGAAAGGCTCACTATATCGTGAAAACTATGGTTTGTTGATACTCTGCAATTTTGTCAGAAAAATTATGTAAAACTTTTAAAGCAACCAACACTCAACTCACTGTTCTTGCACCCTAACAACATAATATAGTTGCAACCATATCAAAGTTATTATAATTTTGTTTCACTTTTCAAGATTAAGTCCAACTAAAGCCATTACTCCACATCTGTGCTATGCCTTGCTATCTGTGAAATGTTCCAGGCTAATTTATTCTCCATGGCCTTGTTCTTATACCGATTATTTAAAGAAAATAAAAACCCCTGATATATGAAATATCAAGAAAAAATTATTCACCCAAACATCAAATTACAGATCAGTAAAAGTTAACAATTACAGAGAAGTCCAAGAGCTTACTAGTAAAATTCAAGGCTCTAGACAGAGGAGAAAATAATAGTTCCACTGTGTACTGGTTAAGTGGCCTTGAGAAAAAACTTAGCTATCTCGGCCTCCATTTCCTCACCCACAAGAGGGACATAAAGTCCCTAGCATTTAGCTGCTAAAGCAGTGTCACCTGAGCTCATATCACATGGTGAAGTTTCTGTGTAATGAGTATTTCATAACATTTTCAAACTATATATTTTTTTAAAACTCTAAGAAAATAAGAATATAAATGCTAACACTGGAATTAATTGGCAAAGAAATATTTTTTCAAGCACAAGATGTATGCTTTAAATATATATATATATATATATATATATATATATATATATATATATGAACAAAATAGATGAAATTAAGCAAAACACATGTTGATAGTTCCAGCACTCTGGAGGCCAGAGGGAGAATGATCCCAACTTCAAAGCCAATCTGAGCTTCATCAGTCTAGGCTATTTATGAGACTGCTTCAAAAGAATAAATTAATTAATTAACAAGTATTGTGGGCTTGTAAACACTCCTGTATTCCCAGCTTTGGAGAAGCTTAGGTAGGGGGTGTCACAAATTTGAGGCCAACCTGAGAACAAGGCAAGTTCCACAGCAACCTTGCACTTCACAGCAAGAGTCTGTCTCAAAAAAAACCTTTTTATTGCTACACTTTCTAGTCATGACGTATAAAATCTAAATAAAGGGGGGAGGATAGAAACCATGGAATTATAAAAGTGTCAGTACAGCCGGGCGTTGGTGGCGCACGCCTTTAGTCCCAGCACTTGGGAGGCAGAAGCAGGTGAATTTCTGAGATCAAGGCCAGCCTGGTCTACAAAGTGAGTTCCAGGACAGCCAGGGCTACACAGAGAAACCCTGTCTTGAAAAACAAAAAACAAACAAACAAACAAAAAAAGTGTCAATACACTCCCCTAACCACATCATCCACCAGCTTCATGTACTTCTAATTAAAATCACAGCGGATTTGAGGGTCAAAGGGTTAATTCATTTTTACTATTTTTGACAAAATTATTCTAAAGCTAATTTGAAAACAGAAATAGAGAAGCAAATCAAAACTTGAAACTAAAGAGCATCCTTCCTTCCTTCCTCTGATTAAACCGTACTGTGAAGTTGGAATGGCTCAACAGAGAGACATTTACCATGGCAGAGCCCTTGACACCTGCCGGAGACAGTGCCAAGACAGAAGAACAAAAACAAAACGGCCAAGAGTTAGCCAGTGAACAGAGAAACAGAATTAAGTATTTGTGGAAATTCAGTATACAATATGAATGTGGTATTTAAAGTCTACAGAAAAGGGTGCTCTAAAAGGATGTTCAACAAATGCTCTAAGTTATTACATAGTTGATAGTTCACTTACTCCAAAATTAATTTCAGATGCTTAAGCAACAGAAGAAAATATAGGCAAACTATGAGAATCTAGTTTTAGGGTATGGAAAGCAGGATAACAAAGAAACTATAAAGATGATCTTGTAATAAATCTGGGAAGAAACTTAAAAAACGCCTGAAACCAAATAAAATTAAAAGACGGGGTGACAAACTCAAAAGACACATGTAACATTTTACATGAAGGTCCCGACATATCATCTGGTGTAGTCTCCTTCCATACTGATAGACGAACACATGACTTGCCATTGCTAAGGAAACACAAGCAAACAGGCTGCAAGGAGAGATTGGATAAGCATGCATACTGGAATTAGGCTGTTACTACTACCTCAGAGATGAAATGGCAGGTAGGACAAAGAGAAAAGCAGGTAGACAAGACATACCCTATGAACTATGCTCTCCTGATTAGCTTTAACTGTCAACTTGACACAGCATAGTCATCCAAGACCTCCACTGAGGTTAAGTCCAACTGGACAGTGAAGGATTGTCTTGACTGTTAATTGAGGGGAGGCAGCACAGCCCACTGTAGATGGCACCATTCCCTAGGCAAGTGGTCTTGGGCTGTTTGAAAAAGCTAGCTAAGAAGCCTGAACAAGTGAGACCCCAAGCAGCATTTCTCCATGGTTTTTGCTTCAGGTTCCTGATTGATTTCTTCAATGATGAACTGTAACCTATAAACTGAAATAATTCTTCCCTCCCATTAGTTGCTTTTGGTCATCATATTTAATATAGCAACAGAGATGAAACTAGCTAAGTAAATGAAAAACCAACCTAGCTGTCTTAGTAAGACCAGACTTACTACTTAGAAAACCAATACACCTTACATTAAATTTTGAGGTCATCTGTTAGAGAGTAGTAGTTAACAGGTGCAAGAAATACACACTATTAAAGACAAGTGTCCTTAAAAACAACCAAAATTTTGTATTTATGTACAAGTACACACACACATTAAAACAATGAGGTAAGACCTTTTCCTATCAGACTGACAGAGATGAAGAATACTGATTATGCTGAGCTGGCCAGAA